>JACJUY010012875.1:0-21122 GCA_014220935.1 Platorchestia sp. MABIK | reverse complement strand
GACAAGATATAATAGAAGACATGATATAATAGAAGACATGACATAATAGAAGACATGATATATAGAAGACATGACATAATAGAAGACAAGATATAATAGAAGACAAGATATAATAGAAGACATGATATAATAGAAGACATGACATAATAGAAGACAAGATATAATAGAAGACAAGATATAATAGAAGACATGACATAATAGAAGACAAGATATAATAGAAGACATGATATAATAGAAGACATGATATAATAGAAGACATGACATAATAGAAGACATGATATAATTGAAGACATGATTTAATAGAAGACATGATATATAGAAGACATGACATAATAGAAGACATGATGTAATAGAAGACATGACATAATAGAAGACATGATATAATTGAAGACATGATTTAATAGAAGACATGATGTAATAGAAGACATGATATAATGGAAGACATCAGAAAATAGAAGACATGATATAATAGAAGACTGTTTTTGTAATAGAAGGCGAGGTTGAGAGTCGGTCTCAAGACATTAAATAGTGTCCACCTTATGAAATACATTTATTGCCCTTTTTAGGCATATATCTTAGGAATTCTTGTATTAGCGACTTGTTGAGACGGAATTTGTGATCAGCTAACTTGGAGCTAACGGACCAAAAATTATTCTACCAATTCGTATCAGCACTCACGAAACATATTTAAATTGTCATAAATTCATCAACATTCTGCAGAACTGCACACTAGAGAGCGAGGATCTCTTGATATCTCACGGCTTTCGCTAAGTTAAATCACCACTAGAAGATGTTTGACGGAAATAGCAGTCGAAGTCCATCAACTCACCGAGGTAATTAAAATTTCGATGTTGCAATCATATGAAGTTCAAAGAAGATTAGTTTGTTGCAGCAACGTGAGGGCCAATCAATGAACCTCTTGATGACGAAAATGAATAGGCCTTTCAAGAGTTGGGATCTCCTGGGTCGAAAAACAGTGAACGTTGAATGGCAAATTTACTTGGAAAGTCATCGACCTTTGCCAGATGACTTCCTACACTCGAAAGGATTCACAATTCTTAGAACTTTCTGAGCGACATGAGAAGGTGCTAGATGCCCCAAGAGTTTGAACTAAAAGTTCATTGCATGGGACGTAATTTTTTTATCTGTACTTACTAGAATTGTTATTTTACTTGAAGGCAACACGACAAAAAATGTAAACATGAAAAAATTTCACCTCCTAAATTATAATTTCATTTTGACTATTTTGAAAATGACAGAGCGTATAAACACGAAGAAATTGCATCATCTAAGATACGTATAGTAAATTATCAACGTACGTTGATATTAGTTCAAACTCGAATAGATCGCAATTTCATCCGAATGAAAAGCTAGTCCAACTTGCGTTAGCGCTGACAGCTAAGCAAATGCGCGTTGGAAGTCTTCAAAATGCTGACAAAGTGAACAGCTAATCTCATTTTTCACGAGATTGCTAAAAAGTTTCGAAGGTATGAAAAAAACTTTGTTAAGCTTCATGCCCAGATTAGATCTTGATCTTGTTACATTATTATAAGGGCGAAAGTTGGGAGAGTCTAGTCTCTGAAGTGATTCAAGACAACGGGTTGTCCTTCAGAGTGATGTGAAGGATCAGAAGCTTTAAATAAAATTAAATACAGTTGAATTAAATAAATTCAATTAATTAAATAATATCAATTAATAAAATAAATTCAGTTAATTAAAAAACTCAATTATTTCAAAAAATTCAATGAATTAAATAAATTATATTAATTTAATAAACTTCCAAATAAAATTTCAGGAGTAAATGGGATACAACTTAATGTTGATTGGATGAGTAAAGCACCTTCATCTGTAACTTCAAAGCGTTGAAAAAGCTTTTGCTTGTCACTGGCAAGGGCCGAAGGTAGGGGGTGTGCGGAAATTGACTTCTCGTTCTATTTATCGGAAACAGAAAAAACAGAGGCAGGGAGTTGATACGACAATCTCTGAGTTACTCAAAACGTGATCGAAAAACACTTATGAAAACACTTGAAACAGGTGTCCGAAAAACACTAATAAAAACACTTAAAACCCTTAAAATACGTGACCGAAAAACACTTATAAAATACTTGAAACACGTGACCGAAAAACACTTATAAAACACTTAAAACACGTGACCGAAAAACACTTATAAACAATTAAAACACGTGACCGAAAAACACTTATAAAATACTTGAAACACATGACTGAAAAACACTTATAAAACACTTAAAACACGTGACCGAAAAACACTTATAAAAACACTTATAACACGTGACCGAAAAACACTTATAAAACACTTAAAACACGTGACCGAAAAACACTTATAAAACACTTAAAACACGTGACCGTGACCGAAAAACACCTATAAAACGCTTGAAACACGTGACCGAAAAACTTTTATACCAAACCTAGAAATAACGTGGCCTGATTGAGCTGTAAACGTTTCATCGAGTTAGTGTGATCGGCGAGGCTATTCTGCCAAACAGCAACGGATGATAGACATGAAACCTTAAATACTCAATTTCAATCTTTTTTCATACCACTCAACGAGTGCTGAGAACGAGTAAAATTTCCATTCTACTCAATGAGTGCTGAGAACGAGTAAAATTTCAATTCTACTCAACGAGTGCTGAGAACGAGTAAAATTTCCATTCTACTCAATGAGTGCTGAGAACGAGTAAAATTTCCATTCTACTCAATGATTGCTGAGAACGAGTAAAATTTCCATTCTACTCAATGAGTGCTGAGAACGAGTAAAATTTCCATTCTACTCAATGAGTGCTGAAAACGATTAAATTTTCCATTCTACTCAATGAGTGCTGAGAACGAGTAAAATTTCCATTCTACTCAATGAGTGCTGAAACCAGTAAAATTTCCATTCTACTCAATCAGTGCTGAGAACGAGTAAAATTTCCATTCTACTCAATGAGTGCTGAAAACGAGTAAAATTTCCATTCTATTCAATGAGTGCTGAGAACGAGTAAAATTTCCATTCTACTCAATGAGTGCTGAAACCAGTAAAATTTCCATTCTACTCAATGAGTGCTGAGAACGAGTAAAATTTCCATTCTACTCAATGAGTGCTGAAAACGATTAAAATTTCCATTCTACTCAATGAGTGCTGCGAACGAGTAAAATTTCCATTCTACTCAATGATTGCTGAAAACGAGTAAAATTTCCATTCCACTCATTCTACTAAATTCGACTCCAACTTTCATTCTACTCAATATGTGTTGAGAACGAGTAAAATTTTCTTTCTGCTCATTCTACTCAATACGACTCCAACTTTCATTCTACTCAATATGTGTTGAGAATGAGTATAATTTTTATTCCACTCATTCTGCTCAATGCGACTCAAACTTCCATTGTGCTCAATGCGTGAATCACGCCTCAATGCGTGATTTCAGCATCTCAATAAAAAAAACAGTCAAATGACAAGATAAAAGACAAATAATAATAGGACATGAGTGAAAGCATTAGCCTAACGGTTGCGGACGGCGATGTGGCTTGTCAGTATCATGCAGAGTATGGTGTGCCCAGGTACATCTGGTGCCAGAACTTTCTGACCTTTTAGGGGAGTTTGACAAAATGTTTTTTCGCACCCCATTCAATTTAGGAGCTTTTGCCTGCACCAGTGCACTGCAAAAACAAACAATTCCTGAGCCTTGCACGAGAAATGTAGAATTGAATGCTCGGATGACATTCAGAATATAGAATTGAATGCTTGGGTGACATTTAGAACATAGAATTGAATGCTTGGGTGGCATTTAGAATATAGAATTGAATGCTTGGGTGACATTTAGAATATAGAATTGAATGCTTGGGTGGCATTTAGAACATAGAATTGAATGCTTGGGTGACATTTAGAACATAGAATTGAATACTTGGGTGACATTTAGAATATAGAATTGAATGCTTGGGTGGCATTTAGAATATAGAATTGAATGCTTGGGTGACATTTAGAATATAGAATTGAATGCTTGGGTGGCATTCAGAATATAGAATTGAATGCTTGGGTGACATTCAGAATATAGAATTGAATGCTTGGGTGACATTTAGAATATAGAATTGAATGCTTGGGTGACATTCAGAATATAGAATTGAATGCTTGGGTGACATTTAGAATATAGAATTGAATGCTTGGGTGACATTTAGAATATAGAATTGAATGCTTGGGTGGCATTTAGAATTTAGAATTGAATGCTTGGATGACATTTAGAATACAGAATTGAATGCTCGGGTGGCATTTAGAATACAGAATTGCATGCTTGGGTGACATTTAGAACATGGAATTGAATGCTTGGGTGACATTTAGAACATGGAATTGAATGCTTGGGTGGCATTTAGAATACAGAATTGCATGCTTGGGTGACATTTAGAACATGGAATTGAATGCTCGGGTGGCATTTAGAATACAGAATTGCATGCTTGGGTGACATTTAGAACATGGAATTGAATGCTTGGGTGACATTTAGAACATGTAATTGAATGCTTGGGTGACATTTAGAATACAGAATTGCATGCTTGGGTGACATTTAGAACATGGAATTGAATGCTTGGGTGGCATTTAGAACAGGGAATTGAATGCTTGGGCGGCATTTTGCGTTAAAACGAGAGACTGTCACGGATATTGAGAGCGGACTTGTAATATGCGCAAGGCCGCCTGGTGACTCGGCTACGGCAGAAAGAGCAAGAGGGACAAAGGTGACAGTCAGGTGGAGACAAAAGACTGTCGAGGAATTGGGCAAAGCGACAATAGGATGCGGATCGCAAACATGCATTGAACTCTGGAGACAATACACGTAAATGAACTGGAAACCACGGTTTGTGAACGTCATGAGGGATCAACATAGAGGCGTTCAGAAGAAAAACGTGTGCGGTCTTTACGAAAGTGTTCCTGATGAAAATCGATAGGCTAGAAACAAATGGGCTAGAGGAGGTACAAAGCACAATGAAGCTAAATCTCCTTCAGAACGTGAACTTTGCAGAATTTAAGAATGCTTCTGTAAAAATACACAGAAAGATTTTCTCCCTATACAGCATTTCTTCAATTTTCAAACTCATGATCTGGTCCGACCGTGATTAAAGGAACAATAATTGGTTGATAGCGAATTGGTTGAAAACCTTTGACGAAAGAGTGGATGAATAATAATAATGAGAGGTGTTGATACAATCAACATTAAAGCATGGATGTGGGTACTTTACTGCAGAGTGGATGAAGATAAAAGATCTCCCCAACAAATAGTCAGTCTTCGCTCATGCATTGAGTGACGCTGAATTTCTTGTTCAATTGACCACTTTCTCAGTTCAAAGTACCGCACAGTGAGTACATACATGAGTTAAACGGATTCCATTTCAAAATTAATTTTAGGTTATTTTGAGATTACTTCACACTTCCGGTATTGATTTTCGTCATCTATTCGTAATCACAAAAAACTGGCTTAATGTCGTACGTCGACAGGAATGGCTACGTACGAGGTTCCTGGAATCATACGGTACAAAGCACCGTTTTTGAAAAAACGCCAGAAATGTCAGTCGGTTTTTGTTGATTTAAAAAGCACTTCAAAGTTTGGCGACGTTGAAACCCGTGTATCTGAGCAACCAACAGAGGCATTCAATCGCTTTGCGATTACCTTTCAGTATCTACGACTCACTCTCCAGACAAAAGATTTGGGGATGACAGTGGTGCACATAACTCGTTTTCGTTATAAATATGTTGCTTGGTTGCATGTGATTCTAGAGGCCTTGTAAAGTTATTACAGATTTTTTCGGGTCCCGTATTCAAAAATCATCCTGTATATAAAAGAGCGAGAATGAGGATGAGACGTCTGAAATGTTTTGATTTCTCTAATTTTCCACTTCTTCAAGCAACGGCTAAGTCTAGACTTATACTGAGTCTGACTCAGTGTAAGTCTAACCATAGCTCTGCTACGCTGAGTGTGAAACGCCAGTCCAATATGTTTTGGAAATTCGACAAAATATGAAATGGTATTATTCAATCCGTGTATGAAATGAAAAGCTTTCAAACTAAAGTTTCCAGTCGTACGGGTAGGTGAAAATTTTGTGGCACAAGCGTCAGTATTTTGAAATAGGTAAAGCTTGGAAACTTTTCTGTTAAACTAGAG
The DNA here is from genome assembly GCA_014220935.1 of Platorchestia sp. MABIK. Lineage (NCBI taxonomy): Eukaryota > Metazoa > Arthropoda > Malacostraca > Amphipoda > Talitridae > Platorchestia > Platorchestia sp. MABIK. The sequence continues at coordinate 14,979 of JACJUY010012875.1, read as the reverse complement.
GAATTTTATTGAATTTATAATTGAACACCTTTGGTATTTTTATTCAAGAAACTAACCTGACAAGAGTCTTATGGTTCTCATAAAATACACTCGCGAAATAGCAAAACAGTCAAAAACATTTCTTGCCTGTTATCATACACGAACAATATAAGCGTTAGAAACTCTTCTTATTCAGTTAAAACCCCAGAAGAAGCTACATTTTCCAAGCAGTTCTTTTCGAGTAATCTTAAAACGTAATTAAAAAATCTCAGTTTCAAGAGTCGCACCATAACCGAGCACTGAATGAATTAAGCTTGAAAGTCACCACCAGACACAAGGTGACAGAAGAGCCGAGAGTCTTGCCGTATTTTTAGCAGCGGATGCATCACGATAAGCTCACCCAGGTTTGCGAGGGTCTGGTCTGCGTGAAAACTTTTTGCTAGCAAGACCGCAGACACTGCCACTGGTGGAGGGAAGCCGACTTTTCAGACCATGATAAACTCGCAATAAAGTAAAAGAGTTGATGGAAAAAGTCCCATTTGTTGGACTACGAAAAACCAGACTTAGCAAGTCCCATTTGCAGTAGAGAAGGTACCATCAACTAGACCCATTTGTTACAGATAAAACACAAAACATGACCTATCTGCAATAGAGCAGATATTGATCTACTATTCACTGGACTAATTTGTAATAGATAAGACACAGAATATGAGCAATCTGCAGTAGAGAAGATACACAATACGACCCACTTGAAATAGTAGTAGAAACGACACACGAGTAGAAGTGCAATCGATACAGAATACGACTCTTTCACATTAGCACAAAAGACATAAAATACGACCCACTCACAATGCAATTCGACACACTCACAATGCACAGCAGACACAGAATACTACCCACTTGTATTAACATAATAGACCCACAATACGACCCACTCACAATAGCACAACAGACTCAGAATACTACCCACTTGTATTTGTACAATAGACTCACAATACGACACAATAGCACAACAGACGCAGAATACGATCCATTTGCTCTAGAGCAGACGACCGTCCTAAATATGGCTCCGGTTAATTGTTGCAGAAGATAACCCATTTTTGGAGGCACGGACAACCGAAAGAAGAAAACTCAAATTCAGCTGTGGCTCAGCAAACGTCACAGAAGATGTTTTCCAGGATAGTGTCAAGGCAGGAAACATCGCAGAAAGACCAGGGTGATGTTCAAAAATAAGAATCTCTTCAATCCTAGGGAGAACAGTGTACGAGTTGCTTGTCAAAGATCGACGCTAATCAAGGGAAGAACTCGCGGTTAAACACTTTTTGTACTACCTTCTTTTTATTACATATGATCTCTTTTCAGTTTAGCATTTCTCACACTGAGTGCATTTAGTGCGAGGTGAAACTCAAGTGATAAATTTAACTTTAACAGATGTTTGTTTTTCAAGATTTCTGAGAAAGTTCTTTAAAATGACAGAAAATCTATCCTCCTCTGAGTTCACAAGTACTGTTGATTCGAGAAATAAACACAGGGATTCACTATTCCTTAACATCGAGTTTTTGTTACTTCTTCAAATTTGAGGTGGATTTCATTTGCTGAAAATTATGAAATTTTTCAAACCAACTACACTGAGGAAGGAATAAGTCTCGAAGCTTGCGTAAGAAATCCATCGAATGTGATACTATGCTCTGTTGAAGGGATGCACCATAAGTTTGTTTGACGCACACAACCAGCAAGGGCATTGTATTTATGAGACATCAAACCTGCTCCCAAAGGAGTTAAATTCATTTAGTTCGTGAATATGGACGAAATTGCCTGTGTGCTGCAAGTTATATTATTTACTATAATTTTAATTAGGCGCATCAGAGGCTTACACTGCGTAAGACCTGGAGGCAATATTCGATAGCAAAACAAGAAATAACCTGTAGGCAAGATTCGGTCGTAAATTGTACGCTCGCCAGTCACTTCATATAAAAAATCAAGTCAGACATAATCATCTAACTTTAATATGAGGTCGATACTAAGCAGTTTGAAATGAAGACCGCGAACAAAGAAGAACTTCAAAGGCCAAATTTGTAGGCAAGCAAAATTTTTGTACTCGAATCATTTATATTATATTAAAAACTTTCGGATACTCAAATTAAAACAAAAATGCCTCGGGAAACAACTTTTTAATTTCAAAGTATGTTACGTAAAGGTTCGAACTTTGGAAAGACTCATGAGTTAAATCAACTCTACACAAGCCGCTCAGGACCAACAGAGCAATCAAATAGAGTAGAACTGTTGCAGTCATTGGAATAGACCATCCTCTGTGGAAGCGAGATGTAAAGTTTCCCAATTAGGGAATGAAGTGAGATAAAACGTATTATTTACTTCGCTAGCCGGCCCTGCACCAGGGCGTGCAGACCATAATTATCTGATCAAATGCTGCCTTCATCGCCTGTGATACTCACACCAGCGGAAAGGACCATTAAATACTCAATGCTTCTATAGCGTGAGGTCTACCACACCATAGCATGAGATCTACCTCTAGCTAGTACTATAGCGTGAGGTCTACCACACTATAGCAGGAGATCTACCTCTAGCTAGTACTATAGCGTGAGATCTACCACACTATAGCATGAGACCTACCTCTAGCTAGCACTATGACGTGAGGTCTACCACACTATAGCATGAGACCTACCTCTAGCTATACTATAGCGTGAGGTCTGCCACACTACAGCATGAGATCTACCTCTAGCTAGGACTATAGCGTGAGGTCTGCCACACTACAGCATGAGATCTACCTCTAGCTAGGACTATAGCGTGAGGTCTGCCACACTACAGCATGAGATCTACCTCTAGCTCTACTATAGCGTGAGGTCTACCTCTAGCTATTACTATAGCGCAAGGTCTACCACACTATAGCATAAGACCTACCTCTAGCTAGTATTATAGCGTGAGATTGGTTAGGTTACAAATGGATATTACTAATTTTCATGCATTTAATTTGGCGATAAACACTTACTTTGTACATCTCAAACTGCACCTGGGTTTGGCGTATTTGGCGGTAGACCTCAAGCCGTAGTAGCACCAAAAGTTCCTCAAGTTCTGCATGTTAACATGAGGTAAATGATCACATTACACTGAAAAATGGCTCTCGCTTGCTCCTGTGAATCTAAAAAGTTTGATATTAAAACCAAAAAAATGTAACCATCTAGAGTGCAAGTGCTCGATATATTTCTTTGGTTTTGATTAGTCACTAAACTGGGAACAGACTTGTAAAATTTGGATTTTAGCATTCTTCAGACTTCAAGTTCTCTAGAGCTTAGATTGATCACTAAAGCGACCCATAGACGATCAATTTAATTGTCAATATCATTGACTCAATATTTTGATGAATTTTTTTTGCCACCTAGTCTAATTTCTAAGTCTAATTTTTAAGTGACGTCTAATTGACGGTCGTCAATCAAGCCCACAGACGATCAATTAAATTGTCAATATTCATTATTGTCAATTATATTGACAATAAAATTGATCGTCCATGGAACGCTTAATACCATGAACAGCCGCATGAAGTACCCATTTTGAGCATTAACAAGGAGTCTGTGATAACTTAAGCTTGCAGTGCAATGGTGGGTCTCACATGGGTGACGGATCGCAGCAAAAAAAGGCTTAAGTTTCTCCTTGCAAGCTTGAGAAACTTTGCTATTTTTATAAGAGAGAAAAAGTAAGAGAGAAATTTTATAAGAGAGAGAAAAAATTTGATGAATGACCTGCGTGTTTCAGACTTACGTAGCAGCTATCGAGGTAGTTGGTAAAACTTGATGATTTTTACACTGAAATTATGAGGCATCAAGAATGAAAGAACAGTGAGTTTGAGGAAAAAGTATTTTATCATCTTCCGCTCACTGTTCTGATTTTGCAGTGTTTTGTCCTGTATAACTTTTCTTTTTGTATTTTTTATATATACGTATATATCTACTGCTGTGAGAAATGTTAGCAGAATTACACCCTGTATTAAAATCTGTTGGTGTGTGGAAAACTGATTAGATGGTAAATGATTAGGAGTGAAATAATTTGAAGAAATTAAGACTCTATGGTAAGGAATAGTGAATCCATGTGATATATTTTTCGATTCAACAGTACATATGAACTCAGAGGAGGATAAATTTTCTGTCATTTTAGGGAACTTTATCAGAAATCTTGAAAAACAAACATCTGCTAAAGTTAAATCTATCAATTAATTGAGTTTCACCTCACGCTAAATGCACTCAGTGTGAGAAATGCTAATCTGAAAAGAGATCATATATAATTAAATGAAGGTAGTACAAAAAGTGTTAAGCCGCGAGTTCTTCCCTTGATTAGCGTCGATCTTTGACAAGCAACTCGTACACTCTTCTCCCTAGGATTGGAGAGATTCTAATATTCGAACATCACCCTGGTTTTTCTGTAATGTTTCCTGCATTAATACTATCCTGGAAAACATCTCCTGTGACGTTTACTGAGCCACAATTGAATTTAGCTTTCTTTTTTGTTTGTCCGTCAGAAGCATATTGAAACAGAAATCAATATTGACCATCAGAGGCATATTCAAACGAAAATCAAGACGTTACTTTCTAAGTTGATAAAAGTTTTCCCAATCCTCATATTCAGGTTCTTCCAGAGCATACATACGCACATACGACAAAGTTAACAAGCACGTGCAGCACTAATAAAGACACCGAGTTATCATGAAATAAATTAGACGACGCGCTCAAGAAGTTCTCTTGAAACACCTTATCGCGTCAGCTATCGCATCAATCGTGCCCCGCATGTCTGGTATCTCACAATCTGATATGACCATTTGTCCGGGCTTGAGATATCCTTTTTTTCAGACCGCCACATCATTGCGTACAATTTAAAATCCTATCCTGTCAATCGTGCAAAAGATAATTCGAAATGCAATCATTTTTACCTGAGAAGAGCCTTATGAGAAACTTACAATAGCAACGGAACTTGGAGAGCAGTGCGATTGTTTCCAATCAAAAGCACACTTTTCCGATTTACAGTGGTCCCACAGAAACCCGAACCGAGTATTTATATTCCCGTGTCAGCAACACCATGATAATCAGTAGTATAATTTCTATTGGTTAATTTTGAAGGATCATTTTGTTTGAAATTAAACCCTTATGGTATTCTTATGAAACGAAAGGCATACTGATGTGGGAAAATAAATACTCGGTTCAGGTTTTTGTGGGACATACTGTACATAAGCTCTGCATACACCGGTAGTTTAAATTACACAAATGCTGCTGTAAAGGCCGCGGAAATGCTGAAAGAAACATTCAATAACCCCATTTCCTTCAAAATATGTAGCTATGTATGCGAGGGTAGTTAGGTGGAAACATTATGCTTCACAAAACAGGGGTTGGAAGTACACGGAAGTTGAATGCTAAATGATCTATTGAATTTACCATCTTTTCATCGTCTAAATTTCAATGTAATAGCAAAAATAAGAGATACATTATAAATCCATGAGCTCATTTTCGACTCCTAAAACACTAGGTAGAATATTTTAATGGATCGACGCGTTGAAAATATGCATAATTTCACACTTGTCAAGTACATATATTTGATTTTTAAATTTAATAACTAGGCTCTTCCATATTTTCCCTTCATGTCTCTTTACCGCACCGGAAAATAAAGCCTGGGAATGCGAAACGATGAATTTGAAAATTCCCGACAGTTTACCGCTGAGCTGGCGGACTTGAACAGTTGTGATGTACCGAAAGCTTCCTTCGATATAATTACCCACACACACCAACTCCTGCTCCTCAAAATCCATGAACACCCACGAGGAGGACAAAAGGAAGCATTGATGTGTGTGAACAAGTCACGATGAACATCAACATGGATTTAAGTGTTCCCTTTTTGCGAGTCACTCTCTGTGACTTCTCTGAGGAAACGGGCAAAGTGATTGCATTTTTTTCCGAAGAAGTCGAGAGTGGTTTGTTTGCTTGTGGAGCCACTCTTTCGAAACAAAAAAATTCTGGCCTGAATCTAATGTTAACAGTGACCGCGGCATGTCACCGAAGAGAAGAATCACGTACAGATTTTCCTGATACGAAAGAACAATTTTATTCGACGCAAAGACATCAGTCTTGGTGACAGCGCATGCTGACGTTTCTGAAACGCGGCAAACGCACGTTTGTGGAACTTCCTCTGCCTTAAAAATTAAATTTGAAGGAAGAAAATTGCGCATTGGAAAATTTTTTGCTCATGAGTGTCTAGACGCCAAAAAACTTCATGAGTGAATTATCTATTGGCGATAATATAGTAATGGTAATATGAAATGAATTTAGTGTTACGTTTCCTTGAGGGTCTTATAAATTTAGTAACAATGGACTTAGCTTAACACTTCGGCTGCGGCAGGTAACACTGTAGTTTTATATTCAACTCAAATTTAGAGTCAATTGTAGGAAGCATTATTGAAAGTACCAAACATCAACTGGATCGTGACTTCGTTCAGGCTTGAGAATTAATGGAAATTGAGTTTGTGACTTCTGGTCGGTCAGCAGCATTGTGAAAATCCCTCAGTGGCCACAGGTGGCTCACGTCGCAGTCAAAGTGTTAATCTACGTGAACGTCGGTTAAAGAAATTTGCAAGTTTACCGAGACGATGGAGTGGAGATGGGATCACCTTCTGTAGAGCTTTTTAAGCAGGAAATGTGGCCCGTTTCATCTCCTGATTTGAACCTCGTGGATTACTGTATTTGGTACGCTTTCTGGAACCTGAGCTTCTATGACTTTACTGTCGATGCTCTCGAACAATCTCTTTGACAGCGTGGATTTCAATTCCCTGAAAACTACGCAATTCTGTGGACTGCTTTTACAGAGAAATTGGACATGCTCTTCGAGGTTAAAAGCATAGTAGAAATTGATGTCAACTCTGGAACAAAAATTGCCTATTAGTCCTCGCGAGAAACAACAATTTCGTTTTCGCATCAATGTAACCACCCCATATAAATAGTGAAACGACTTTATCTCTACTCCGTAAAATTTAAATTTGCTCAGAGTACGGCTTCCATTTTTCTTGAAAAGAAAAAATAATTCTATAAGCCATATTCTTATTTTCAATGCCAGTTGAAGACTTTTCATACGAACTAAATAACTTTGCGATAGCTTGCTTAAGCTTTTTTGAAATTAATTTGCGTAGGAGAATTAACGTCTTGTCGCCAGTTAAAAAAAAGGAAACTAATTAGCAGTGCTCTGATGAGAAGAGGATGCGCTAATAACAAGATTGTGCTTTAATGAGAAGAGCATGCCCTAATGAAAAGAGTATGCCCTAATGAAAAGAGTATGCCCTAATGAAAAGAGTATGCCCTAATGAAAAGAGTATGCCCTAATGAAAAGAGTATGCCCTAATGAAAAGAGTATGCCCTAATGAGAAGAGTATGCCCCAATGAAAAGAGTATGCCCTAATGAAAAGAGTATGTTCTAATGAAAAGAGTATGCCCTGATGAAAAGAGTATGCCCTAATGAAAAGAGTATGCCCTAATGAAAAGAGTATGCCCTAATGAAAATAGTATGCCATAATGAGAAGAGTATGCCCTGATGAAAAGAGTATGCCCTAATGAAAAGAGTATGCCCTAATGAAAAGAGTATGCCCTAATGAAAATAGTATGCCCTAATGAGAAGAGTATGCCCTGATGAAAAGAGTATGCCCCAATGAAAAGAGTATGCCCTAATGAAAATAGTATGCCCTAATGAAAAGAGTATGCCCTAATAAAGAGAGTATGCCCCAATGAAAAGAGTATGACCTAATGAAAATAGTATGCCCTAATGAAAAGAGTATGCCCCAATGAAAAGAGTATGCCCTAATGAAAAGAGTATGTTCTAATGAAAAGAGTATGCCCTAATGAAAAGAGTATGCCCTTATGAGAAGAGCACACACTAATGAGAAGAGCATGGCCTGAAGAGAAGAGCATGCCCTGAAGAGAAGAGTATGCTCCAGTGAGACACAGCAGCCGGTCCACAGCACCTCAGCACAGCGCGTGCTGTGTTGGCTCAGCTGCAGCGCTGCACGTCAGTGAGCTCATTTTTTCTCGTGATGTTGTCACGCAGACACCCACGCCGTGCGGTGGCACTGACGACCGTCAAGGGCATCTAGAGGCGCCACTGACGAGCAGGTCGTCAGTTGTGAACTCTTATCTAGACGTCACTGACGAGGTAATCAGTTGTGAACTCTTATCCAGACGTCACTGACGAGGTAATCAGTTGTGAACTCTTATCTAGACGTCACTGACGACTTAATCAGTTGTGAACTCTTAGGGAGACGTCACTGACGAGCACTTCATCAGTTGTGAACTCTTTTCGAGACATCTCTGACGAGGGGAATGACGAGCTCACGTGGGGGAGTTCGAGTGCGGCCGAAATACAATGACAAAAAATGTGTTCAGAGAAATGTATTATGGCGACAGAAAAATGTTTTACAGTGTGAACGTTTTTGATGTTGCTTTCAAAAGAGATTGGAAATACGCTGCTGGGCCCTTAATTAAAATGTGGCGTGGTTTCAAAATTTTCAAATATTTAATTATAACGTATTTATTTGAAATTAGAACTTACGTTTGATCCGGTATTGCTCCTCCACACGCGAGGACTACGAATACAATACACTAGTGCTCGATTATTACAATACAATACACTAGATTATTACAATACAATACACTAGTGCTCGATTATTACAATACAATACACTAGATTATTACAATACAATACACTAGTGCTCGATTATTACAATACAATACACTAAATTATTACAATACAATACACTAGTGCTCGATTTTTACAGTACAATACACTAGATTATTACAATACAATACACTAGTGCTCGATTATTACAATACAATACACTAGATTATTACAATACAATACACTAGTGCTCGATTATTACAATGCAATACGCTAGATTATTACAATACAATACACTAGATTATTACAATACAATACACTAGATAATTACAATACAATACACAAGTGCTTGATTATTCATTAATTCAGAAATAATCATGAGTAGTAACTCAAGTGCTAGGTAAAAAAATCATGAGGACATAATTATAAACTAATTACTCAACTTACTTCTCGCCCGGACTATTCCCTCAACTACATAGACTATAGACTATATTCGGAAGCAAATGAAATTTATCTCTTGTAACAGATTACGAAAACATTTGCGTAGTCTCAGTTGTTGGGCTATTCTCCGGATGTCGGTCGGAGGAGACCACGAGGATAAAGGGTTTTTCATCAGACATGACCTTTAAGATATTTCTTGATAAGATATGACATGTAAAGACAACGTAAAAGATAAAGATCTCACCGCGATCGAGATCTGATCTCTGTGGAACATTTAATTAAGCATGTTTGTACCTTGGTACAATCAGAAATGATCTTTTATGAGGTGTGGCTTCTTGTGAATCATTAAGTTTCCTTTGATCGTTTGTTCTCGTTGTGTTCATTCTGTAAGGCCGCCGTCACACGGAGACCAAATGGTAACGTTTCATCATAATCATCTACAGCCAGCGGCACTACTCGGTCTGTCCAGGGCCACGAAACAATCAGATTTCAGTCTTAGTTTGACCAAACTGGTCCCAAACTAAGGCTGAAATCCGACGGTTTCGTGGCGCTAGACAGACCGAGTAGTACCGCTGACTGTAGACGATTATGACGAAACGTTACCATTTGTTACCATTTGGTCTCGGTGTGACGGCGGCCTAAGGTATGATATCGTGGACCGCTGTTGATGGTGCGAGACAAAAGAGGTGATTCCCACATCAGCGCTCCGTAATAGGACTCCATGCTCTGCTCAATTGCATGGATACGAAATAGCACTCGGATTTCTACTACCTCAAAACGGACGCTTACTGATGGATTGTTATATAAATCCTGAAAAATGATCTACATGACGAAATGTCTGAAGAAGTAACCGGATTTTTAATAAAAGCGAACAAAACAAAAGGATCGTGTACGGTGCAAAAGCTAAATCTAAAGTACAAGAAGAAATTAACGTAAAACTAGTAGAATTAAAGTAGAAATATGTAACATGAGTAGAATCAAGAATCATAAAACACGCAAATAATCATTCCTACGCAAAAACATCTTACCATTTAAAATAATTCGTGCCGGCGTAAATGGAAGAAAGAAATGTATTTAAATACTGAAATTATAGCGACAGTGTTGGCTCATTCCTATTCCCACGCAGGGCCATAGTCGTTGCCCGTCATCTCTGATAAGAAAGGAGGGCGCTTGGTTTATTATGAATTTTCATCCTTTGTAAAGATATGCAATTGCAGTGTTCACTTTGTGAAGATATGCAATTGCAGTGTACACTTTGTGAAGATACGCAATTGCAGGGTGCACTTTGTGAAGATATGCAATTGCAGTGTACACTTTGTGAAGATACGCAATTGCAGGGTGCACTTTGTGAAGATTTGCAATTGCAGGGTACACTTTGTAAAGATTTGCAATTGTAGGGTACACTTTGTAAAAATATGCAATTGCAGGGTACACTTTGTAAAAATATGCAATTGCAGGGTACACTTTGTGAAGATTTGCAATTGCAGGGTACATATTTGAGCGATAATAGAATGCTATGTAAGAGTGAGGCGGTTCTACGAACAAGGGCACAATAGCATGGCTAGTCAACTCGATGTGGACGATACAAAGCTCGTTTGAGGAATCTTGCACAGAAAACTTGTTCGTGCGCGCCTTCCTCGTATTGACTTCACAAATATTTAGATAGATAAGACTCCACGACAACGGGCGTCAACGCTTAGCCATGAAAATACCCGTACAAAGCTTGGTGTTTTTGTAATAAAGCATGTGCGGAGAGAGGTGTATATTTGATGCTTCGGAAATTGTTAAACGAGCAGCTTTGGATGAAGTGATTTTTTTGATTAAATGAGGTATACGTAAGAAGACTAAGGAAATATGCTGAAAATGAGAAGTTTTTATCTGCTGAAATAAGCTTCTCCCTAATTGCATGAAAATAATGCAAACAGTTGCTCCCTATCATTTACAATTATCGCTTATCGTTTCAGTTTTCAATTATCGTTCTAGAAATGATTACTGCCTCTGTGCGACTGGAACGACAACTCACTTTGGATCAAGTCGCGCCCCATTTCCTAAATTCTGCTCAGTTTGGCTTCATTATTATCATCTTTATTTGTGCAAAAGTTTACTTAAAATCTGAACTCATCGTCTCCCATTACTGAGTGCAGAGTCCATAAAATGGGGAACTTTTTGGGATGGGTTACAATTAACAAGTGCTTCACAATGCTGTTGTCTAGAGCATAGGGGAAAAACCGAAGCATGTTTTTATACGATGTGCAGAAAATGGTCTGCACAAAATTGCGTATTCTCTGTGTAGTCTGTATGAAATTAATTTCATCAAGCGAAATGTCAAATTTCGCTTAGTAAGGGATAAAGTTCACCATGACCGAATCGAAGAAAATAAATCACAGTTACACAATCCAATTTAAAGGTATCCTGTACTCGAAATGGGAATAATGAGATCGCTTTTATAACTTCAGAGAAGACCAGATTGAGTTTCGCTTGAGGAAAGATGACGTCCCATGAGGCTCGGAAGGACTGCCAGAGGGTTTCAAAAAGGAAAGAGTTCTGCTCATAAAATACTGGGAATACAGGATCACAAAAAACATTAAAAAAAACAAATACTAGTGATAATAAAACAAGGACACAAAACGAAGTAAAAAAACGAAAGAAATGAGAGTCGACGTATGAGAAGAAATGAAGAACTATTGACGCCGAGGGAGATAAGATAGGCAATGAGAAGGACATCAAATCACTCACAGAATAAAAAAATACGAGAATAAGCAGAGAACAAAATAGAAGTGAAACGCACAACTAAGAAGCGGGAGTGTAGAAGTAGTGTAGTAGGAATAAGGGAACGAAGTGGTGGCTGGGAATGAGGGAGAGTAGGAATAAGGGAACGAAGTGGAGGCTGGGAATGAGGGATAGTAGAAATAAGGGAACGAAGTGGTGGCTGAGAATGAGGGAGAGTAGGAATAAGGGAACGAAGTGGAGGCTGGGAATGAGGGAGAGGAATAAGGGAACGAAGTGGTGGCTGGGAATGAGGCAAAGCATTCCAGGCAGCGCAGCCGGAATCAATACCGAGGCACAAACCGCCCCCTTCTCTACTTCGGGGGGTGGGGGGTGCTGGTCTGCAGTCCCCCTAGCGGGGGCAAAAAGGGGGCAGCTGGGAAACCAGAATGACCAGTGACTGTGAAGAGGGAGCGAGAAAAAGAAAACCTCACAACGTTATTTCATTCTTGCGACACCATAGAGACTTCGAACGGAGTACTGTGATGAGACGCAGCTAGGCAGACGGGAGGCTAGAAACATGGCAAGATAAATTTGAAATGGTGATGAAGTGGAGAATTTTACATCAGTTCAGTGCAGCTGCAGCTGACGTTCTGTCCATTGATGAGTTCAAGGTTCAAAGAAGATGCAGCAGTGATTCCCAAAGTGGGCGTTACCGCCCTCTGAGGGGCGTTGAAGCGCTCACATTGCTGGAGCCCATCTTGAAAATTTTTCAAATATTGCAAATTCATTTTTTCTATAATTTGCCATACAATTTTAATATAATTAGCCACTAGGGGGACGGCAAGATCTCAACGGGGGCGGCAGATAAAAAATTTCCGGAAAAGAGGCGGTAAACAAAAAGTTTGGGAAGCACTGCTCTTTACAGTGACGCAGCGAGAGTAAGCCCATTAGGCCACCACTGGTTTATTTGATCAATGTAAAAAAGCTCATAATTTAATGCCATTAGAAAAACTGTTGCAGGGTTTCCATGGAACATTCGATTTGAGTTTCACCGCCCATCCAAAATGGAGGAAAAAATATAGGAAGAAAATACGAAGAGAAACTGTTTTTTTTAAAGAATATGAAACAAAAAGCCTAGTTGATTTTTAAAATGTCTTATCATAAAGGTTTTTAGTTAGGAAATAGAAAGAGGACGGTAACGCCAACTGCTCAAGTTCGCGTTATTATTTTAAGACTTGGCCTATTGTGCTTATTTCTTTTAAAGATAATACAATAAACATCATTGGTTTTAAAATCTCTAAACATAACGACCTTTAGTTGGTAAACAGGATGAAGACGATGACGTACTAGCCGTTCTACTTCTGGTCCTATACACAGGTAGCCAAACGTCACACAGGATCACACACACAAACACCCGGCATTCTCAAAATAAGAAAATAGGGGCAGTGAATACTTTTTTTCCTCTGGAAACTATACAAATGAGATTTGATAATGTGATAAAAATTTGAACGAGCAGTAGCGCATAGGTTTCATAGACAACGGCAGCCGTAACACCGAGATTATTCCTTGTTAGTTAAATTCAGATAACAAACAAGAAGAACAAGAGAAACGATGTACTTGAGTCCAGGGCTTCTCGACCTTTCTATTATGGTGTACCCCCTTAGCTTAATGGTGTATCTTCATGTACCCCAAGATTTAAAAAACTATAAAAATACACCCAATGTTTAATAATTATTTTTACTCATACTTGGTGTGTAGATATGAATTGTACATTTTAACATATGAAGTGTGTTAAATGTATTCCTAGGGGGACATATACCCCCGGTTAAGAAGCCCTAAACCTGACGAGCGCTACCGAACGGAAGATTCCCTAGATAAAGTAGAAACAATCAGATGCAAGTCATAAAACGTGGAACCGGAACACAGCACAAATGCTCTGGCGCAGCACAGCACAAAGGTAATGAGGCAGTTTAGCGATCTGTAACATTCATGTATATTTTTGTATAAGCAGCCTTCCAGAGTGCAATTTCCAGCATCGAAAAATTTTTACTTTAAAGAGCTTCTGCAACATTTGAGAGAGGACATTTCGTTGAAAATACCCTGTCTTTTTTACGATGGCTTTTCGATCAAAAAGGGCATCAATTTTGTGTTTGACGAGCTCAGTGGTTCCTCGCCCCTCGCTACTAATCACATTTATTTATTAGGGCCCTCGCCACTCAATACTAATCGTATTTATTCATTAGGGGCCTCGCCACTCGCTACTAATCACATTCATTTATTAGGGGCCTCGCCACTCAATACTAATCATATTTATTCATTAGGGGCCTCGCCACTCGCAACTAATCACATTTTTTTATTAGGGGCCTCGCCACTCACTACTAATCATAGAGGTCCCATAATAAATAAATATTGTTTTGTACCAATCTGAAGTAAAGGCATCCTGGTTTTAAATTACTTATCAACCTCCCCATACTTATAATACGGACTAGAGATGTGGCATGAAAGTGATACACACAGTATCAGTTTGTTTTTACTCTTCAAAAGAGAGTCCTCACCGCTGTGAGAAATTAGAACATTAGGATCACATCATTGATTCATTCTAAAGTATGGAAATGTGTGTTCAATCTTTTTTTCATCCATGAGCTTTCCATAAGTAACTTCATCTGTAAAATGTTGGGATGTGCGAGCGACAAATATTGCAAATAATTACTGTCTCTACCAATTAATCATAATGAGCGTATAACTGGAAGTAAAAACAAATTCATACCTTCTTGCTATGCAAAATTTATTGTGACATTTAGTGGGAAGTGATATTGATCTTCAGTTTTTTTATCTAAAATATACGGTTTTTTTTGGCACTTTTGAAAAAGACTTGTTCATTTTAGTATTGAATTTTGTAACAACCCATCAATTGTTCAGTCTCGGGCGATACAAGGTTAACTGCGCTAGGTCAAACAACATTTTATTCGGAACAAAGTTTTGATAGGACCTCACAGAACCACTGAATTTTCTCCCGACTAACAACACTTCAATTTAATCATTGCTTTATTCTTAAGAAACGATTTTTTGATGTATCATTTGTCACGCACATATGTTCTTTAGAAGTGGTAGAAGTGAGCGGTGGTAGAAGTGAGTGCAGCAGTGGTAGAAGTGAGGGTAGTAGTAGTAGAAGTGAGGTCAGCGATGGTAGAAGTGAGG
>JACJUY010012873.1:0-12197 GCA_014220935.1 Platorchestia sp. MABIK | reverse complement strand
TGCTGAACATGCAGGTCGAAGTCATCGTACTGGTCGCTTGCTTACCTCTCCTCATTCTAGTATCAGACAACATTGTAGCAATGATTCCTGTGAACAAATTATTGATGTTAGCAAATTTAAAATATTAGATACATGTACCGCCAACTTAGACCTACGTATTTTAGAGTCGTTATTCATTCATAAACTCAAACAATCTCTCAACGAAATGCAGAGTGCATACCCTCTGAAAATAGCCAACCGATAAATTACTAGTAATTATATTTTTTGTTTGTTTATTTGTTTGTTTTTCGTTTTTATATTCTGCGCTTCTGTAATTTTGGGTGTACTGACTTGTTTATCATTTTAATTGCAGACTTGTTTGTTGAGAATGAGCCTAGGCTCGAAACGTTCAGAGTAAATGTTTTTAAAGTACTTCTTCTCTATTTCCTACAATTTTAATGATTGTAAAAATGTTTTCTCAGCAAATTTAAACTAATGCAATTTGAATTTCTTAATTAGTTTTCAAAAAATTATTTTAGAAGATTTATAGAATTTAAATGATATGCCACCACATTAGATGGTTGGCAAACTAACTTTACAGTAACCCAAAGTAAATTTGTGCAAATTTATTCATCAGCTATTATTTTCTCAGTAAATTTTTTTTAATGTACCGAGATGCATAATTATCAACATTTCAAGTAATGTTAACACGTTAAACTGAAGTTCAGCAATAGGTTAAACTGAAGTTCAGCATTCAATTCAAATTTTTATTTCAATTGTGGTAATCAACTTTGAAACTGGCAAACTTCAACTGGACAAGGTTTTTACTTAGCTTTCATCAAGTATTTATAAAAAATGAGGTTGTAACTGCAGGGGCGGCAGCAGCACTATGAAAATCACCTAAGTGACCACCGGTGGGTTACTTTGCAGGAAATGTATTAAGAAATTAACTGCAGTTATGTTCTTAATATGGCAGTGATTTAAAATTTCATAGCTCCAAAACTAATTTTGATACCAAAATTTTGTCAACGAAAATAAATTGTATAAGGGTAAATTAACAAAATATATATTTTAAATGTAACCTTAAATGGACACCAACACTACAATAGAACCAAAAAAATGAAGTATTTCATTTCAGTAGAGGTACATTTTTAAATAATGTTTGAAATCTTCTTTGGTTCAATAACATATATTTATACTAGACAATCTTGTTGGAGCTACCTGAAAAAATTGATTGATTACTTAATTATATGTTAGTTTAAGCCTCCCTACTTACTACAAAAGAAAGTATCAAAGAGAGGAAGGCACCATTTAGTAGGAAGATGAAGGCATTTAGTAGGAAGATGAAGGAATGCAGAATCTATGCAGAAGGGGCATAGAAACAGTAAGTTGAGAAAAAAGTTCATGAAACAAGATATTAGTTGAAGAAGAAAGTAGTAGATGCTGAACAACAGGACAACAGTGAACAGGAAAAAAATTGGTCCTTAACAAAACAAAAAAAATTAAAAAAAAGCCTATCTCTCAGCTCGGGCCCTCACACATTTTCCCCCTAGCAGTGCTATTTCCCATTGGTACAATAGTTGTATCCCCCCCTGAGGGCCTTTATAAGAATTTTATCAGAAAAATTCTACCATCTTTACAAATTGTAAATAACCCTAGCTACAACTTACATAATAATACCTAATTAGACATCTTGTAAAAATTGTCAAACTATAAACAACAAACATCCATTCCAATTCGCCCCATGTTACCAAAAATATTTAAGATTCTTACTTTTAATTGCTCTTCTCAAAATGAATTCGCCGATTTCACTATTCTTCTATAGGATCTCAACATGTCCCGAAAGCTAGCAACAAAATTGTACCACCATTAGCCTCTTCACAGATTGGAAACGTACTGATAAATTCCTACTAAATTTACACATGATAGACAATTGCATTTCTTACCTCCCACACTCAAATCCATTTGATTATAAGGCAATGGTATCACACCGGTTTTAAGATGTACTTTCGTTTTGAAGGGTGAAAGGATTCTTCTATAATCTGTTTTTCGAAAATGGCGGCTACACACAAAGTAATGATTGCATAAATTAGTTTCATTAATCAAACCTAAAATTTCATTTCCACTTGCTCGTATCCACTCTTTGAAATTTAAATGAGGAAAATGGAAGTACTTGAAATCAGGTTGATCTCAAGAATTATTTACACATCTGATGAAAGAACACTTCTTCGTTCTAATTGTGGGCGCCATTCTTGCTGATACCAACGCCGACGAACTGGTCGCGTTGTTGTTGTCCAAGTTGTCGTACAGCTGACTCGATATCGTCACATATTGTCGCCAGGTGGCGTATCTCTCTTTATCTGGGTTGCTATTCGTTCTGGGTCCGTGACGTCACGACACCCAGTGCTCTTTTACGAAAATACTTGAATGCTCCTACCTTCTTATGTATACCGTGATGCATGCTCACGGACCATGCGGAGAGCGATCGCAAAAATTGTCACTCGTGTTCGCGTGAACCATGCCATAAAGTGTACAGTTGCTCCAGAAAGAGAGAAAATGGGCAGAGCTTCGCGATGCCTCGTAACAGCACTGACAATGTTCGCCACCGTCTACTACGGGCTTCAGTGGGCTCAGAGAAGCTGATGTGGGTTGTACTTGTAATGAATTGAATTGTTATTAATTTCCAGTCGGTGAAGTATAATAAGTATTTGGCTAGCAATAGAATGATTTCAATGAATGATATTCTCATTTTTACCCCACAAATCGTGTCTTTCGAAATGGTGGGGTTTCGAAAGTAATATGTTTTGGTTTAGAATGTTTAGTCCTCCTTTAGCTCTGTAGCCTTGCCCTGTGCAGGTTCGGCTCCCTTGATTTGTTCCTCCTGAATTTCTTGCCATTTCGTATGGACAATACTTAGAGATGAGAAAACCATTAATAATTCCGTATGTCCGGCACCATATTATGAAATAAATTCGCACTGTAATTTCCATTAATTATGTGTGCTGTCAATTTTTAGTCTATGAAATTGTTCAGAAGTCTTGATTTATTACTACGGGCATCCCATGACGCCAGTAGTGTCGTTGGTAGATACCCATAATGTCCGTGGTATCGTGGGTAGATACCCATGTTACTTGTATCGTGGGTGGATACCCATGATGCTTGTGGTATCGTAGGTAGATACCCATGATTGTGGTATTGTGGGTAGATACCCAAGATGCTTCTGGTATCGTGGGTAGATACCCGTGATCCCTGTAGTATCGTGGGTAGATACCCATGATCCCTGTAGTATCGTGGGTAGATACCCATGATCCCTGTAGTATCATGGGTAGATATCCACGATCCCTGTAGTATCGTGGGTAGATACCCATGATCCCTGTAGAATCGTGGGTTGATACCCATGATGCTTGTGGTATCGTGGGTAGATACCCATGATTGTGGTATCGTGGGTAGATACCCAAGATGATTGTGGTATCGTGGGTAGATACCCAAGATGCTTCTGGTATCGTGGGTAGATACCAAGGAAGTTTGATAGATGGAACCGGCATCGCTATCTTTTGCCAGTCAAGCGAGTGAAGCCACTTCTGCCGTCCCAGGCCCCGCTCACTCGGCACCCCAGTTGTGGAGGTGGTGTTGCAGTGGAGGTGTACCACCACCTCCATCATCAGCGACTGAAGACCGCGAGATGAAATGGCAAACTTGCGCTACTCTGTGCTATCCGTATTTTTCCATATGCATATATTTCAATTGCGTCCTCGCTGAATGGTAAAGAAAAATAGCATTTGCATAGAAACATTTATTTAGCAACTGACATCCAGTTATGTAAAGAAATGAATAATTACATACGCTCTACATACCTGATTTTTTCTTCGTGTTCTAAGTTAGTAAAGAACATTTTTACAATCACACAGTAATTCCATTTTGTTGCACACAGCAAGTTTTATAGAATATATGCATTGAGTTTACCTACCTGAAAATAAAGTTAATTTATTTGAAATCTGACGGCTAAAGTTTTTCTGTTTATGAATGGTTTCGTTAAATAGTTTAGTAGAGTGATGACATCTTAAAGTAATATATTCAGATAAAACACATTTCATTAATAAATAAACATGATTATGTAGAGGATCAACTTCGAAACAGTGGTTGTCTAGTGAAGTGAACAGTTTCTTTTCTATACAAATACGAAGTGTAGAAGTAAGCATTTTTTAAGTTGTAAGTATTACGATTCATGCACATAGCAAGATCTTGCTCACATTTATTTTCAGCAACTAAACATATGTCAATTACATCATTTGATGGATAGGTCAAGTGCACTTTCTCTTCAAGATCAATGATCTTTAAGGAATCTTTATTGCCAGCATTTCGACAAAGGGCAATTATACATGATTCGCAACGAACATTTTTTAATTTTCTTACTATGTATCCTCCTATATAAGAAACAACATTATAAAAATACACTGAATTGGAAAAAAAAAATTTGGAACAATTTTCTACGTATTTGGTACATGTATCCTCTTTCCATGAATCATTGCATTGAACATCGTCAGACATTATTCTATTCTTAGAACACGAATTGTTAAACACTGTTATAGCGCAAGATAAGATCAATAAAGATGTGTTACTTCTACTAGATGCTCCTCAGGGGGATACAACTATTGTATCTATGGGAACTAGCGCTCCCAGGGGGACAATGTGAGGGCCCTAGCTAACGGTTAACGCAACGAAAACTCAACGAAAAATCAACGAAAACGCAACGAAAATTCAACGAAAACTCAAAGAAAACTCAACGAAAACGCAGCGAAGCGCTGTTTACGACCTAATTACTGGCAAAACATCGTCAACTAACCTATATCCGGAAATTATGGACAGAATTCAAGATCACGACGTAAACAATGCAATGATCCGCCAAAAATATATGTTTTGTAACTTTGGCACACTGCCAAAGCGACAGCTAAATAGTCCTGGACCGAAGCTGTCGTTAAATGAGTTTACTACTAGATGCTGTCAAAATTATTACATCTTCAAAAGACGGGCAGTAATTATTAAGAACATCTTTTATTTTGTCGTGAACAAATAGACGTTTATAGGAACAAGCAATTTTTTTTGCTGTCGGGTTGTTATTGCAAACACCTCTGCTTTCAATTTCCCAGAAAATTAATTTTAAATGATCTTGACTTATTTTATACTTAAGTAAAAAACACATGCCCAGTTTTACAATTTTGTGGAGCAAGTTATTAATGTTTTTAATTCGAATTGAAAATCCTTTAAATCCTGTTTTCCTGACTGACTCGCACATTAGGTTGACAGCTGTTGGGCAGCAAAGTGATGTTATATACAAAGTGTCTTCATCATGGGTAGAAAATAAATTGCCGGCATCATTCGAGTTATAGGTTTCTTATATCCAAATGACAAATTATTTCTGGAATATAATAAATCAAACTCCCTTATAAATTTTATTGTTGCCTCACTACCGCTAAAACCGTCCATATTGTTTTTTTTAGACAAATTGTAATCCATCTGCAACGGAATCACTTAAAAGTTAAGCAGCAAGTTTGATATTCATCTTTTCTTAGGTAGTTTATGTGCTCTAATTTTAACTTCTAGCTGAATGTATTCTTGTCGAAGTTTGTAATTCATGGAATTTTCAGTACGTAAACGTGAAAACTTATGTCTGAATATTTTTGAAAGTACTACTGCACTTGTGTATAATGCATGAGCTCGGCATATTGGGAAAGTAGTCCTTGAACGCAGCATGGATAAGCTGCGCCCTCCCACGCCGAGCGCCAGTTGCAAACTGAGCTCCACCCACCTCCACCTCCGTGTGTGGGGTACGTCACCCTACAGCTACCGAAAATTGGCTTCACTTTAGAGCGCTGACGCCGGTTCCATCTATCAAACTTCCTTGGTAGATACCCATGATCCTTGTAGTATCTTGGGTAGATACCCATGATCCCTTTAGTATCGTGGGTAGATACCCATGATCCCTGTAGTATCGTGCGTAGATACCCATGATCCCTGTAGAATCGTGGGTTGATACCCATGATGCTTGTGGTATCCATGTTACCGTTCAAATAGATGTGAATAATTTGGGATGCTGCAGACAGAAAGTTAGATTAGATTTTAAGAAAGTTTTAGCCTCCCTTTAACACTACAAAGATGTTTAAAGAGAGGAAGGATGAAGGCACCATTTAGTATAGAGTTAAGGGAACGCGGAATCTATGCACATGGTGCATAGAAACAGTGAGCTAATAAATAAGTTCATGAAACGAGAAAATGTTGAAGAAGAAAGTAGTAGATGCTGAAAAACAGGACAGCATTGAACCGAAAAAAGATGGTTCTTAACGTAACCAAAAACATTTTATTTCAACAAAAATAAGGCCTACCTAACGCTCAGCTCAGGCCCTCACACATTTTTCCCTGGGAGTGCTAATTCCCATAGATATACCATTTGTATCCCCCTGAGGGGTGCAAACAAGAACTTGATGAATATATTAAAATATTTTTATAAATTAAGTAAATGATTACTATGGGGAATGTAGGAATTTTTGTTCATGTGCTCTAGTACACTAGGACCCCTGAAGGGCAGAGGTTTTCAAGCTTTCCACCCCTCATGGGGATACAACTATTGTATCTATGGGAATCAGCACTCGCAGGGGGACAATGGGAGGGCCCGAGCTAAAGGTTAGGTAGGCTTTCTTTTTGTTAAAATAACATAGGTTTTTGTTTTGTTACGCACCATCTTTTTTCGGTTCACTGCTGTCCTGTTTTTTCAGCACCTACTACTTTCTTCTTCAACTTTGATCTTGTTTCATGAACTTCTTTCCTACCTTACTCTTTCTATGCTCTTTCTACATAGATTCCGCATTCCCTTAACTCCATACTAAATGGTGCATTCTTCCTTCCTCTATTTGGATCCCATTTGTTGAGGATTGGGAGGCTTAAACTAACTAATAATATAATCTAATCTTCCAAACTTTCCAGCCGGTGAGGGCCCGAGTTAAAGGTTAGGTAGGCTTTCTTTTTGTTAAAATAACACAGGTTTTTGTTTTGTTACGGACCAACTTTTTTTCGGTTCACTGCTGTCCTATTTTTTCAACACCTACTACTTTCTCCTTCAACTTTGATCTTGTTTCATGAACTTCTTTCTCATCTTACTGTTTCTCTGCCCTTTCTGCATAGATTCTGCGCTCCTTTAACTCCATACTAAATGGTGCCTTCTTCCTTCCTCTCTTTGGATCTCATTTGTTGAGGATAGGGAGGCTTAAACTAACTAATAATCTAATCTAATCTTTCCAGCCTTAGGGCTATACTGTTCGTTTCAGTGAGTTCCAAGGGCTAGAACCATTTTAATTTGATGCCATTATCTCTAATTTCCAGAGTAGTTGCCGAGTACGCGCCCTGAGCAAATATACGCTTGCTAAATTCGCCAGTGTGGCCCGCGTGTCGGAGTTTAGAGACCACGGCTCATGAGCGTGGAAGTGAGACGATATCTATGATACTAATGGTTTCATGGATGCCTATGGTACCTATGACATTATTCAAATACATGTGAATTATCGGAAATATTGCAGACAGAAGGAATATAAACATATTGACATGAATAATGCAAATTATTACAGTAGGGTTGCATGAGAGATATTGGCATCAGTAAAATAGTGGAACAGGGTCATCACACAAACACAGTTGTAACTTACACAAATGTAACTGCCTGCGCTGCAAGTGTGCGTTCAGTTGTGGCAGGCTTCAGTTTGCCGTCACTCGTGCGTTCTTACAATGACCATCAGCAAGTCACGAGGACAATCTTGTCGCGTGTTGGTGTCTACTTGCCGGCCCTTTGTTGGCTCGCGGACAGCTGCGTCTTTCGTTTGGTGCCGCACCAAATGTAAATGATCTCAAATTGGCTATGAAGAAAATAAAATCACGGGAATCTTGAAGACTACATGTGAAAAGATATAAGATATACCTTGGACTTGCGGAGTATCAGCGAGGGAGTATGATGGTAGCCAAGCTGTAGTGCGAGAGTTTGTGAGCACTGGAGAGTTACGCAGAATTAGAGCATGTATTGTGCATATCAACTTGAACTGCAGTTGTGTCGAAATTCAAGCCATTGCTTGAACGCTGAGGTCTTTTGCGGACTTTGTAAAGCAGATTTAAATGACTTACGCAATAAAGTTCTTGGGCTGTGATCCTCTTGATCAGCCTAAAAATAAATAACGCTGGTAATTTACGACTAAGCGGAGCAATGGCGGGGGTTCCTCACATCTTTGGCGAAAAACGTATATGCAAACCCTGAAATGTTCGTCTGTTTTCTTATAACGAGTCCCAAGCCTTAGCAACGGATTCGGGGAAGCTGACGAGCGTGTCTGCCAGAAGGCGGCACGTCAGAGTGAACTGAGCTGTGAGCGCGGGAGCATCTTCTAATGTGCTCCGCAGCACTCCGGCAAACCGCCCTCGCTACCTAGGACAGTTACGTCCTGGACAACCGGCTTCATTGAAGATTGTTCGCCTGAACATAATTTTCGAAATCTTCAGGTGAGCCCCTCCGCTAGTCATGTTCCGCTTGTCATTAATTATCATTATTTCAGTGTTACCGGCCCCAGATGGGTGCCAGGCAATTTGTGTGCAGTAGGTCCAGTTATACTGGGTTAGTGTCCACTGGATTGGGTGGAAAGCACATAAGTTTAATTCGAAAATTATTTAAATTATGTTTAATTTTCATTCAAAAATTATAATGAACTTTATTTTTTAAAGCCGTGCTGCTTTAGCGCAGTTTTGCATAAAAGGACAATTCAGCCGGTTGATCTCAGCGTCAGCTAGTGCTGGTAAAGCTTGGCTAGAATTCGACAGGTTAAATCCTGGAATCTGTCCTCATCTTAAATTTTTCCTTTTCCTTTTCTACAAAAAATTTTTCTGGTGATTACTTAAAAAAAATGTTTTCTGCTTGAAGCCGCTGTCCGGTGTAGCGGGGGCCGGTGGTCCCAGTCTCATTAGATATAAGTCGAGTGTAACCGGTGTTGCTTTGTTATTCGAGGTTCCTTTTTGTTTTTGTTGCTTTAGAACCTTACACTTCTTATAGGTTCTGGCCTCTGTTGAATCTCGTCTAACCGTTTTTAGGTTCACTCAAAAAATAGAGTTAACTATTCTTTAAAAAAATGTTAAAATTAGAAATGATGTAAACCTAAACGTGTAATTGGTGGGGAAAAAGTGCTGTTTGTGTATTTCTATTCATTAATGTGTTTTTCTATGACATGTGACGGGATGTAACTTGTCCACTCAAGAGTGTAGAGGTGTTTGTTAAGGACAGCGTCCCCCATATGAATACAAAATTTTGAGACCATTTGAGAAATAGGGATTATAGCGGCTATAGGAAGTGTAAGAGGTCAGGTACATGCTGTTAAAAGATGAGACTCGTACGTTCACTCGTTCTCCCGCTACGGGGGTTTGAAGAATGGGGGGGAGGGGAGGGGGAAGTGGTATTTCATCATGTTACACCTCCCCCTTGGCACTTTCTTCACGGCGTGACGTTGCTATGCCATTTCCTATGTCTCTGTATTACTCAATAATGATTTCAGAGGTCTAACCTGAATCAAAATTTTTTAAGAATTTTGAATTAATAATAATAATAACTCATTTAACGACAGCTTTGGTCATAAACTATTTAGCTGTCGCTTTGGCCTTCAGGCCAAAGTTAAACCGATCAATTTTACAGTTTATCATTACAGGTAATTCAATTGCAAAAACAAAGTTACTGGGACATTTAAAGTAGGTCGTAAGCAGCATTTCGTTGCGTTTCGTTGCGTTTCATTGCGTTTCGTTTCGTTGAGTTTCGTTGCGTTAACCGTTAGCTCGGGTCCTCACATTTGCCCCCTGGGAGCGCTAGTTCCCATAGATACAATAGTTGTATCCCCCTGAGGGGAATTAAAATTGTTTATGTTTCTTTGTTTTGCTTATAATGTAAACAATGGTCCTTGGGATTTCAGAATGCTTATTCTTCTACAGTTTTTGAGCTACAGTGATGATTTTGATATCATTGGATGCAAAAAGACAAAGGCTTTCCAAAAACTTGGAATAGTTTTGCAAAATAAATTTCGTTCAAAAGCTATGACATCATAAA
Organism: Platorchestia sp. MABIK; assembly: GCA_014220935.1. Taxonomy (NCBI): domain Eukaryota; kingdom Metazoa; phylum Arthropoda; class Malacostraca; order Amphipoda; family Talitridae; genus Platorchestia; species Platorchestia sp. MABIK. Next base: position 2,107 of record JACJUY010012873.1, on the reverse strand, counting down.
GCAGCATTTTTTCGATAATTGAGTTTGCTCTCAAATTTTTCGTTTTTTTCACAAAAAAATGGAAACTTGGGGAAAATTATTTCAAGTTTTTGGAATGTCCACTTCTTTCTGCATCCAATGATTCCAAAATCTTTACTGTAGCTCAAAAACTGTAGGAGAAGAAGCATTTTGAAAACCCCCCTAAAATATCGTTTTCTTTGATTTCCCATTTTTTTCAAGAAAATCGCACTTTTTCATAGAAGATGAACGATTCTCAATTGCATTTTCTATCCGTATACCAAATTTCATTGCTCTAGGTCCAATAATAAACAAAAAGTTCCGGAAGGGGGACGCTGTCCTTAACTTTCCTTTTTCTGATAAGCATTGAAATTTGATTTGATTATGGAACCTGAAAAATATTCTGCCTTGGCCTTAAGCATTAAATTGCGGGGCATAAAATGTAGTATTACCGCTCTTAGAAAAAAGAACACTTTCACCTAGCTGTGAGAATGCCTTTCTCCATGAAGCTATCCCTCAGTTGAGTGGACTGCTGCAGTCCTTTAGACTATTGTCCTCTACTATTCTTATTGATATTGGTGAGGTTTCTGAGGAGGAACTAGCTGGGAGGGCAGAGTACGAGGTTCAGGTGATTGAGTTAATTGTAGCACTTAAAAATCAAATTTCCCAGTCTCAGGTGTTAAACTCTAGTGATACCGGTGTATCTTCCGTGTCTAAGATTTCTCCTTCTGATGTTCCTTTGAATATCTTCAGGACTCCTCAGTTGACACTGAAAAAATTCAGTGACAATGAAGGCTGCCCCTTTAACTTCCTTCACTTTCAAGAGTCCTTTTCTAATGCCCTTCAAGCTTATCCTAGCATGAGTGAAAGGCAAAAATTCATTTTCCTTAAAAAACCACTTCAAGGGAGAGCTCTCAGTTTAATAGAGGGACTGCCTAATGAAGAGACTAGTTTTCAGTCTGCTTGGGCTTTGCTCAAGCTAGACTTCCTTAATGCTGATAAGTTAATCTCATTAGCTCTTGATGAGGTTCTTAGCCGTCCCAGTGTGCAGAGTCTAGCCGAAATAAATTCTTTCCTATCTAAAATTAAGTTTCGTCTTCTTGAACTTTCCAAGCTGGGTTTAGATTTATCAGGAGAGAAATCGGGAAACCTTCTACTTTCTGCTGTCATGAAAACTAAACTTCCTGATTTTTTTCTGCTGGAACTCTTGCGCTATTCTAAAGCGAGTTTCTGTCCGTTAGAAATGTTCGAGAATGCGCACAAAGTGCTTTCGCTTCTTGAAACAAATAGCAACTCTAAACCGGCACGTGTATTCCGTAATAAGGAGGTAAAAGTGGCGCCCCGGACTGAGGTTAGGGACAAAACGCAATATTTGCCTAGGCCGAGTAAGCCGCCTGCTGTTAAGGTATGTCGATTTTGTAACCAGGCTAACCATGCCTCATTCTTATGTAGGCGATTCAATTCGCATGATAAGCGTGTGAAGCGGGCTGGTGAATTGCAGTTATGTACGATATGTCTAAGTTGCAAGCATTTGTCTAGTGCATGTCCTTCCAAAGTTAAGAGTCTCCCATTTCTATGTTCACTGTGTGAAGCTAACACTCATGTTAGCCCCTTATGTCCTAAGTTCATTGAAACTGGTGTTCTTAATGCTACGGCTACCTGACGGTTAAAAGCACGTCTTAGGATGTGCCCTCTTTTAGCTCTTACCACCAAATATGGTGGTGTAACGAAACGTATTAACTACTTAATAGACACTGTTAGTCAGACTACGGTGGTTGACTTAGATTCCTTGAGTGCTACGGTGGTTGACTTAGATTCCTTGAAGCATGAGCGTTGGTGTGCCCGCGCCCGAGTGTGCCCGCGCGCTACTGATCCTCTGACGTAAATTGTGGTGGACTAAAGTGAAGTTGCTGAAAAACTGGTATAGTTTGTGTATTCACGTGAGTATAGTGTGTGACTTTTGTATGGAGTGTCCCTGAGAGAAGTTCTTTTGTTGCTTGAGAGTTGAGACCGAGCGTTTGTATCGTGACTTGCAACTTTTAACTAGAGTGTTTGACTGGTAGTGTGTGACATTGTGAGAAGGGACTGTAAGAGTAGTTTGTAACTTTTT
>JACJUY010012862.1:1094-11858 GCA_014220935.1 Platorchestia sp. MABIK | reverse complement strand
TGAGTCACTGAGACGAGTAACTCATGTGTTTCATAAGTTACTCATGTGTTTCATAAGTTACTCATGTGTTTCACAAGTTACTCATGTGTTTCATAAGTTACTCATGTGTTTCATAAGTTACTCATGTGTTTCATAAGTTACTCATGTGTTTCATAAGTTGCTCATGTGTTTCATAAGTTACTCATGTGTTTCATAAGTTACTCATGTGTTTCATAAGTTACTCATGTGTTTCATAAGTTACTCATGTGTTTCATAAGTTACTCATGTGTTTCATAAGTTACTCATGTGTTTCATAAGTTACTCATGTGTTTAACTCAGTGTATCATCACAACTTGATGCGGGCAGTTTTGACTCACTCAAAAAGCTCATCTGAACCAATTAGGTCGAGAGCGGGAATATTTTAGTCTTCTTCTATTTCCGGCGGCCAGATGCAGGCAACTCGCTGAGTTGCAGCGCTGAATAGCATCATTGGCCGTAATATTTGTGATGTATTTCTGATACATTTGTTCCTGGTGCTGAGCAAAATCCACATCTTGAAATTATGGAGATTCTGGTCTAAGTTTCTGCATCAGCAAGATTTTCAGTCTCCGCCTGAGCACAAAAAATGATGGATTAAACTGTGCTGCGTGTAGTGAGTTTGGTTCCGGAGCTGCTGCTGAGAGGCGATCTGCTGCTGCTGCTGAGAGGCGATCTGCTGCTGCTGCTGAGGGGCGCCCTGCAGCTGCTGCTGAGGAGCGCCCTGCAGCTGCTGCTGAGGGGCACCCTGCTGCTGCTGCTGAGGGGTACCCTGCAGCCGCTGCTGAGGGGTGCCCTGCAGCTGCTGCTGAGGGGCGCCCTGCAGCTGCTGAGGGCGGGTGCCACAAAGACCAGCCGCGATGGCAACCTGCAAGTCATGGTCACTTCAGATCGCTATATGGCCGAGGACTAAAATGAAAGAATGTAATTATAGTCTTTTTAACGTAGACGCTTCATGATTGATTGCCAAGGAACAGCTTCCAGTTTTATGCATTGGCGGATACTGCATCTTATCCTTGAATCATGTTCAATGTTGCCAGGGAATGTCACCCTAGAATGTTGCCCAGATGTGATTAGGTGAGTGCTGCATCCAGGACGCGACTGAACCTTGACTAAAGTAATACCGTTGAGGTTTATTAGGTAATACCGTTGAGGTTTATTAAGTAATACCGTTGAGGTTTATTAAGTAATACCGTTGAGATTTACTAAGTAATACCGTTGAGGTTAATTAAGTAATCCCGTTGATTGAAGTGATACTGTTGAGGTTCATTAAGAACTACTGCCCCCTGGCGAAAATAGATCCTTCTGTGCACACAACGGGGAGGTTGGGTCGGCGTCGCTGGCCTAACTCAACCCTTTACCGTTAAACTGGATTTCAAAATCCACTTCCATAAACAGCTCTAATATACATTATTCCGTGTGAAATTTATGCCCTAATGTGTTCTGCGAAGTTCATTGTCGAGTGGCAGTTACTTCCTCGTTGTGATGTCGGTGCCTACATGATGCCGGTGCCAGTGTAGTGATGGTGGTTGTGATGACGGTAATATAAGGGCACAAAATTGAAGCGTGACATTTGATACAAAATGCACAGAATCACACTTCTCCATTCTGCTGATAAATGCTTCTCTCGCATCGCGTAGTACCAAGAACCTCCCTCAAGCGCTCGTCTTGAAGTTCCTAATGTACGCATTAAGCTAGCGTGTGAATAACCGAAGTTTGATTAGTAACAATTTTGTCGGTAACAACAGTCTCACAGCGCTGATTTTTAGAATTACTCATCGATGCCAATTTTTGAAAGTAAGTTTAATGTAAATCGCTGCATCATCGGTCACACATCATTGTCCTTTGATGGCAGTCTATGAGAGCATCTCCATAGGACTTATAGCCGTCCTGGCGTACTGCATGGAGGGAGGTGAAGAGCAACAGCCGTACTGACTATACGGCTGCTCTATCGGGGCACACTGTGTGTCACTACGGTGCCAGTGCCTCATGTGCCGTACCCGGCCGTAGTGCGGCACACCATTGCGGCACACTGCGTGTCACTACGGTGCCAGTGCCTCATGTGCCGTACCCGGCCGTAGTGCGGCACACCATTGCGGCACACTGCATGTCACTACGGTGCCAGTGCCTCATGTGCCGTACCCGACCGTAGTGCGGCACACCATTGCGGCACACTGCATGTCACTACGGTGCCTGTGCCTCATGTGCCGTACCCGGCCGTAGTGCGGCACACCATTGCGGCACACTGCATGTCACTACGGTGCCAGTGCCTCATGTGCCGTACCCGGCCGTAGTGCGGCACACCATTACGGCACACTGCATGTCACTACGGTGCCTGTGCCTCATGTAAGGACCTCAGATGTGCGGGACCGCACACTGTTCAGGTGCCGCTCGTTGTTGCGGTTTCACTAAATATCGTCCGCTTTTCGTTCGAGTTGTAGCTTCTCAAACACTTATTTGTCTTATAGGGAGAGTTAACAGCGTTGTTATAATTACTTGAGGTATCACACCAGCTTGAAGCTAAATTAATTAGAACCTGGAGCATCACACCAGTTTGCAGCTCCACCAGTTGCCGAGCTCGTCTCCAACACCCAAAACTGCCCATTTGAACAAAGGCTTCTCACGCACCAGCCGCAGCACATTGCGCCAGGCGTCTAAAGTCGCGATTTCAAGCCATTAACTGCGGAGAGTTGATTTATTCTTCCTGCCCTGCATTCATGAGAGCAGACCAAACTCTATTAACACTTGGGCATCAACGTGCGCAAGCGGTGGCCGCGGAGGGTATTTTCATAATGCTGCTGACCGACCAGTAGTCACAAACTCAATTTTCATACATACTTAATTAAAGCTAAATAAAAGCAAGATCCAGTTGAGGTTTGCTATTTCGAAAATTACTTACTACAATTGACTTTCAATTTGAGTTGAATATAAAAGTTCAGTTTAATTAACTAATTGCGGTCAAAGTGTTGAGTTTGGCAACCTCAGTGACCAAACTCCACAAAGTGCGCATCATTGGATATGTGCTGTATCATCATTGGATGTTGAATACGCTGTGTTGCTGTCCTCGCGTGAGGCGCTAGCGTGTCAAATCTCACGTTAGGTTGGATTTTCGTTGGGCTTCTGGCGCTGTAAAGTGCGGCAGTCGCTTCCTACTCTTGCCTATTGAAACGCAACAACGCTGCACACAAGTTCTGTGGTCTACCGCTCGGTGCGTCGGTTTTGAGCCTCGACAGAGATATTTTTTATGAAGCCAACAAATTCTCGGTGCAACTCTTGCCTATTAATTGAGACGCAAAAATACTACACACAAGTTCAGTGGTGTACAGCTCGGTGCGTGGGTCCGTAGATTTAATTTTACATCTCTGGAATTTTGAGCCTCTGCGAAGATATTTTTTGTGAAGCAAGACCTCGGAGTCAGTCACTGAACCAGCAGCACAGTCTCGATGTGACCCTGGCTTATCCTACACACATTTTTCTACAACCGTCACAGAAATTCACAACAATTGTCGTCATTGCATGTACTTACTTTTGCTAATTTCAATTTAAGTTTTTAATTTCAATTTATTTTTTTAATTTCAATCTGTTTTTTGCATGCATTCTAATTACCTAAAGTTCTGATTTTTATTAACATTTGTAATTGTAGCATTTTGTGCTCAATAGAAGCTAATGTTTTTTCTTCCACAAACTTTGTATCTTTCATTCTTCCTGTCGATTGGTTTCCTTCCTTCCTTTCGATGAAATAATTTTTGCAGGTTTCCCATTTCCATCTTTTTTGAACTTCAACACCCTAGTGAAATCTTTACTTTTTTCTGTTTATTTTTTCTTTCATGTTACCTTCCTCACTAATTTTCTTTGCCTGAAACAAAGTATATTTTTTCCCTTGTCTTAAGTAATTCAAGTATTTTCTTTCGTGTATTTATCGTAGGCGCTTCCATCCTAGCACTCTTCTAGTTTCTCAACTTAATTTTAGTCTTCTATTACTTCCTACGAGCTCTGTCTGCTTCAGATATGATTTCCCACACACTCTATTTCGAACACATCCCCTGTTCCTTCCACACACTGCCTGCTAGACGCTCTGCTTCCTACACACCGCTACCACGGTGGACTTCAAGCACAGCCCCTCGTCGAAAAAGACAAAAAATCGGAGCAACGTTCGCGTCTTAGCAGCGCCGTTCCCTGTAACCCAAACGATCAATAACTCGAACGAAGATTCAAATCCAAAAGGGCAGGCAATCTTAGGCGACGAGCCGCTCCTCCAATATGCTATTTCTACCTGCCGAGTCCGACCGCAGACTTCAAAATTGATCCTGCAAGAAAAGGCCCCAGTGACGCTCCGCGTCCAGGAGAGAAGCAAGCGACACAAAACTTGTCTGGGTTTTATTTAACGAAAGTCGCACTGGCTGCGGAGCTCCGCTGCTTTCTGCTTATGGAAGATAAGCTCTCACAAAATTAAGTTGTGCAGAAGTGGCATTTCTACCGGTAGGAACTTGGCACAGCAACTTATATCACTTCGTGAGGTCTTCCTCACTGATTAACCAAATGGGCTTTCTTTTTTTAGTAATTTTTTTGTGAAAATAATCCTGTTCAATTGCTCGTAAATATTTTAAAAATTAAGGTAGGTAGCAATCCAGAATTGCTAAGCACCTAAAGAAGGAATATCGCTATCATTTGGAGCACAACTCAACTCTTTCCTCACTTCTGAAGCTCATAATGAATTTTGAATCAGATAGAGGCACCTGAAAATTGTTAACCCTCATTCGATTCCATGCCATTAGACGTACGACTTTCTAAAATTTGAAATAAAAAACATCAATGCGGTAGACGAGCTGCTGATACAACAAATTCAGTGTAAAATTTCCACATTTCCGTGAAAATTGACTGCTGTTGTTGAGCAGCATTCACTGAAGCGTTAGAACAGCATTAATTTTTTAGAAAAGCACTAAACTCAAATCAGTTAGTTAGGACATTTAGTTCAGATTCCAAAGATTTCACTTAACCCTTTTCAAATGAGCAAGTTTTCGACTTGTGCTTCAAATTTCCTGTAGAACGAACCGATTTAAACTCCAACCAACATGGCATTCAGTTCTGTAAGTTCACTGCTGGTCTAGACCATCAGCAATGAACAACCGCTGGCAGAGCTCGGAGTCCGAACTCTTCTCTCGGCGCATTACCTGCCTCCATTTGCACTGGAGTAGGTACGAGTATTTATCTCGTTGGTACGAACACTTGGTGGCATCAAACGGGGACTAGCAGCGCTATTCCTACGACCGACTTGGCCACGAGTGCGGCCAGAGCGCATGGCTCCATCGAGATTACATCGCAGGGCTTCTGAGACCGGCTTAGTAACACCCGCCATCGGCAATTATCTCAACTTTACCTCTTCAGTGCCCTTGTTCAAATTTCTATACGTTTATCAATGTGCTGAGTTATTCTATCCGTCTCATTATGTATGTGTTTTTGAAGGAATTCTTGGTATCTTTATGCATGCTCAAATTCATTACTGGATGGACATCATTGAAGTAATTTTGAAAGGCGGTGCGACCGTACCTCTGGCAAGCTATACTTGTTTGCTAGTGGGTAACCGGTTGGCATTTGGCGACGTGTGTTCACGGAACTGAATTAGTTCATTAATCTTCTTCTGATACAGCGAATGCTGAAATTGGAGATTGACTTCTGGTCTGAACTTTGGTTATAAATTAACGTTAGAGCGAATCCATTCGATAAAACATGCAAAATAGAGAGCAAATGCGATGAATTTTCCCAAGCACAAAACGATGCAGTCGTCGAGTTTTGAGCCCGGACACCTGTTATTATTTTAACTACATATACAGCGAACCCTGTAATGTAGGATTTCTTTCGAGTCACGCTTAGCCGTGCCCGGGATGGCATATGGTTTTACTGCCGGTTTCTTGAGAGATAAAAGTTTTTTTTGAAGTCAATGGCCGCCGGCAGTCACTGGAGACCGACGGTTGAGGCGGGCACGGGAGGTACAGATTTGACCTTCGCGAGTCCGCCGTGGTGAGGTTGTCATGATGCCTCATGTTCTGTGTCTGGGCTGTGTGCTTCATGTGTTGTGTCTGGGCTGGTGCTTCATGTGCTGTGTCTGGGCTGTGTGCTTCATGTGCTGTGTCTGGGCTGGTGCTTCATGTGTTGTGTCTGGGCTGGTGCTTCATGTGCTGTGTCTGGGCTGGTGCTTCATGTGCTGTGTCTGGACTGGTGCTTCATGTGTTGTGTCTGGGCTGGTGCTTCATGTGCTGTGTCTGGGTACTTTGTGCTGTGTTTAGGTACAATGCTTCACCATGCAGCTGTCCTGCTACAATGAACTTCACCTGCTTCATGACACTCCAGAATAATTCAAAATCTTACCGCATGAACGCGTCGAGTGATCCTACCGCCATTCTGACAACTTGGTGCGCAGGCCGTTTTTGGAAATGCTGCACCGCTCGGGAGGATTGCGTGGAGGGAGGGCAGCATAGTTGTAACTGCCCAGTTGTACAAGTCACTGCCCAGTCGTACAAGTAATTGCCCAGTTGTACAAATGACTGCCCAGCCGTGCAAGCTAGTGGCCAGTTGTGCAAGTGAGGGTCAGTTGTGGAAGGCAATGTCCGTGCTGCCGCCAGACTGCGACTGTCCCATCAACTGAGGCTGTACAGGCCACTGCACCACAGCACCTCACACAACATGCACCCCACATACACTGCACTACTCACTCACCACACAGCACCACAACATTTCCACTCACCACACACTGAAATAAGTGTTCCCTTTATCTCGCGCAGCATCACCGCTGCTGCCCCCCCCCCTCCCCCCTGTGGGGGTATCTGGCCCTCCTGGGGGCTGTGGGGAGCAGCCGCCTCCCTCTGGGGGGTAGTGGTCCGGTGGGGGCATTACTCTTCGCCTCCCCTTAAAGGGGGGTGAGGGTCTGGGCGCTAACTAAACCATTGTGGGGTGAGGGGTGGGAGTGAGGGGGTGAGGGGTGAGGGGGTAAGGGGGTGAGGGGCACCGACGTGCCCGCCGCTGCGCTGGAGGCCGCAGTTCCGCGCCCCGCAGCTCGGCAGCCTCACGAGTGCCGCAACATTCACAAAGCAGGGGGCAGATCCCCGCTACAGAGAGCAGACGGAGAGGTCAGCTGTCCCCCCGTAAAGAGGGGACACAGCGTGACCTGCCCCCCCCTCCCTGGGAGGGCAACACCAGCCTAGGTGGAAGCTGGAGGCTGTCGAGCAGCGCGCAGGTGTCCGTGCTGCACGTAGTCACGAGAGACGAGCTCTCCTGCACTCGGACTCGGATTTTGGCGGTTAATAATGGCATTCAATAAATCAAGAGGGCATTCGTGAATTAGAAATTCCTCTTACATTCACAGGTAATAGGAATGATATTCTTATTAAATGTAGTTAATCTGTTGCTGCTCGCGTCACAGCGCCGTGCCCGCCCACGTCGCTCCTCCGCTGCAAGATGAAGACCCGACGGAGGGTGCAGGCCTCGCTCTCCCTGCCGGAAAGAAAACGTACCCCATGATTCACATTGATGAAGTAAGTTGGTCTCGCGCTTAAACTTAGGACGGGAATTTCCTCGCTGTCTGCTCACTCGATGAACCAAGTTACGCTCGCCGCTGAACACAACCTGAAAAGTCAGTATCTAGTGACAGAACATCTCGATATTGAACGCGTCTTGAAATGTTTCAACCTCGAAGAACCAATAACTTTTGCTATAAAGTAAGCTTATTAGAAGATAAAATGACAAAAAATTCTCAGCTACATGGCAAATTTCCTCTAGAATGGAGTGAGAAGGGCGAATGAATGCTGAATACTCTACTCGAAAAACCAGTATCATGCTACTGTTTTCATTATACTGTTCTCATGACAAAAGAAATAGAAAACAAATGTTTCCAATTCACTAAATCAGTCTTGTAAAAACAATGAACTTTTGATCAAATTTTCCTGCTTTTTTCCTTCAGTAATACGATAAGAGGAAAATGATAGAATAAATTATTTTATAGCCAAGAACCTTTACCTGAGCCCGTAAGAGTGGACAGGGAAAAGACGACAGGTGTGGCCCGACACCTGCGCAGGTAGCGCGGCTGGGTTCGGTAGGCCTACCCAACACATCTCCTCCAACACAGAGGGAGCCTCTTCAAAATCACCGCAAGGTGTCAGTTTCCTTTCTGGCTTGTTTGTCGTCAAAATAAAACATTGTGTAGCGCTGTACAACTTTGTAAATACATTTGAGATGCGTGCGCACGCCATGAATATTTTTACAGTGCATTGGAATTTGACTTGCGAGAGAACGGATGTGCGTTGTCCTCGCTTTGTGTATGATAGCAAAAGAAAGAGCTGAGGGCAGTTTGTGCAGGCCGGGCCAGATGAGAACAATGAAGTTTCTCTTACTATATAAAGTGACAATTTCACATTAAAAAAGAACACCACTGAAAAGAATCAGATTTTATTGCTTACGTTTCAGAATTTTTATTGTTCTCTTTTCACTGATGAAGTTAAGAAGAGTCAAATGCAAAACATGACAAAATGAAACTGAATAAGAAACACTTGCTTTTGACAATCAAAACAAACATCATTTACATAAATTCACGAGCATAGCAGACACACTCACACACGTACACACCTGCACATAAATACAGAGTCGTGACACAGATTTACACACACACATAGATTTCCGTCAGTAGTGGAAGACGGTGGTTAAGTTAACAATACGAGCGAGTTTTGAGAGAAAGTTTATGAGTGAAAATGAATGAATTTGAGCTCTTGAGCTCTTGTTTAACATGTATTCTACGCAGAGAAGAAAGTTTATTAATTTTGAAGGGGTGGTTGAAATTTTTTCTAAAATGTTTTATAGCTAAAGACGATGGACATGCAAATGCGAGACCGGTTTCATGAGAAATTTCTGAAGGTTGACTGCGCCTGATTGTGAGAGCTTAGTGCTAACCGAGTTCGGCGGCGTGCAGCGGTCACACTTGTAGAAATAGACACTTCCACCACACAGGCATTCTTACAATCGCTCTTTCCTCTTAAAAAGAAGCAATCATAAGACTACTTTAAAAAAACATTGAAATGTTTACCGAAGTGTAAAACCAAGAGAACATCTCTATCTTCAGTTTAGGACTCAAATGCAAAAATAAATTCAACATACAAAGCTTGTTCTGCTGCACTAGGGGTGACAGTAGACTGACGATGCTTCTCTGGGAGAAAATATTCTGAAAAAAGTTGAAGATTTTTTTTAGATGAACGTGTGCTTTCACAAAAGTTATTAACCATGGAATATTTCAAAGTGTTTTCGCAATTCTTAGGAAAGATACAATTTCTTCAAGCAGTATGGTCGTTTTTTAAACTTTGCCATTTCCAACCTTACTTAACATGAGACAGCTGGACGCACATGTGCGAACGTGTTAAATTTAGTGCAGATTTCATATTATGAAGAGCAAAGCCGTACCGAATGAGTCAAATAGATTCTTTTTGTGAAAATTGCCAGCTAAGCGATGTTGCAAGCATATAAGTGTATTGTATTAAAATCATGCTTTAAACGCTGTGTTTGCTGCCAGCTGATGATGGAATTCGTCGCGAGAATTTCTTTCTTATAAATGCTGAGGATTAAATTCTTTCAATTTAATTTATTATGAAATCAAGTAAGTGACATGTAATTCCATGCGCCTGTGAGCTCCATCTTGTCAACGCGAGTAACAAATAAGTTCCAATCCAATCATTACAATCAATTTTGTAGTAATAGCATTATTATTCAGAATCGTGCATTAGAAACTGATCAAAGTAAAACAAGTTTCAATATATGAAGCAAAGCTGCCGTAACTCGACTGTCCGAAGTTGCCTGTGCGAGGGCAGGCAGGGAGGGTCTGGCGAGCCAGAGGGCGCGTGATGACCATCTCCTGCTGGAGACTCTTGTTTGTTACGGAGATATTCTGCTGAGTTGTTGAATGCTGGCACTGAATTTGAGGGGGTATCCTCTGTTAATTTAAATACAATTTCTCCGAATGAATAAATTATAGAGCTTAATAACAACTCGCAACGTTTATTTGAAAATGAGTAATCATTTGTTCAAAATTTGAAGGAGGAAATCATCCTGATTTCAAGTCATGATTTTGCATGACTTGCTTCATTTCACGTACGATAAAGGGCGCTACTACAGCGTCAGGTCTACCGCCATATATTGCACACCCAGGTGCAGTTTTTCATGTACAAATTAAGTGATTATCACTAAATTAAATGTATAGAAATACATAATAATATCCACTAGTAACCTAACCTAACCTCACGCTATAGTGTGGTAGACCTCACGCTATAGTACTAGCTAGAGGTAGACCTCATGCTATAGTGTGGTAGACCTCACGCTATAGCAGCACCCAATGAAGCTTGGTCAAGATCTCCATAACACCGGCATTTTTTGGTTAGAATGCAAATACGTATTGTACGTAAATACGTATTGTACGTAAATACGTATTGTACGTAAATACGTATTGTACGTAAATACGTATTGTACGTAAATACGTATTGTACGTAAATACGTATTGTACGTAAATACGTATTGTACGTAAATACGTGTTGTACGTAAATACGTGTTGTACGTAAATACGTGTTGTACGTAAATACGTATTGTACGTAAATACGTATTGTACGTAAATACGTGTTGTACTTGCACCATTCGCACCTGTTCAACATCCAGAATTTATATTTTACAAATCCCGTGTGTTTTCAATCCGCTGGATGAATGAAACATACTATACATTGA
>JACJUY010012861.1:0-12873 GCA_014220935.1 Platorchestia sp. MABIK | reverse complement strand
CAGTGGAAGGATTTGTAGTTACGATCAAAATTGCTTGCCGAACATCACAATTCTTATTCTCATGATGTCAGAAAAATTCCACGTGTCATAGAACATAGTGGAATAATTTGTGAGGATGTTGAGTGGTAGAAGTTTTGACACAGATTTCGATTCCAATACGTCGTACACTACTGGATTCTCAATCACTGCATGGGACTCAACTTCCATTGTTGTGGCTCAAGGAATGTGGAATTAATTTGACCGATTGTATTGACCTTCAAACGCACGTTCATTCTAATAAGTTTCAAAATTATTTTTCCAAAGGCAGTTCAATTGGTTAAATGCATATAAACTCAAACGGCTTCTCATTCTGCAACGGATCGAAATTTTTATTTCAATTTCCGTACGTTCAAACAACATTCTAAACTTGTAGCGCCCAAGGTAAAATCCTGATTTTTATCGCATTTTTTGAGACCAAAACAGTCATCATTCACAGTCATTTAATCGTCAATCGATGAGGCATTGTCCGAACTCGACACCCAGAGTCCAGCCTTCTATTTAATGGAGGGAGCAAATGCCGCTTCCAATACGCGAGGGAAAGAAGTCAATGCATTTCACTAAGTGACACTGAATGATTGTTGGAATTTTCGTGCAGTTTAAAACCTGAAGAAGAATAAAATCCGATATCGACTTAGAGTTGACGCCTCATAGTGCTGTGAGTTTTTGTGGGAAAATTGTGATGAGATCTCTTTTTCTGACGAGTATAAGGTGAAGCCACTGTGTTGAATTTTATTGTAGTTAATAGTGCATTGCCCATAGGAATACACTAGTGTTTTAGCAAAAAAAATTAGTACAATATCTTTGAATTTTCCATATTCTCACTGTTTTACGCTTGCCTTCCTTTTGTTGATATCGGGAGAGGTTTTCGAGAAATTACTCATATTCAGGTTTTTTCTATTGTATGGTGAATATAAAATGCAAGCGTGACGGAGAATTTTTCAGATATTTTCTTAATGAAAAGAGCGCCCACCAAAAATACAGCAGCCTCTCACTATCGTTTTATTTTATTTTTGACAACCAAGTCAAAGTTTATTTATTTTTTATTTTATTTTTGACACCAAGTTTATTTTTGACACCAACCAAGTTTAGACTGAAAAATGTGCCTGCATTTTATTTTACGATTAAATGTAAGAAGCAATGAGGCGGGGAATTGAGTCTGTCGAGTTAAAATGTGAACGACGTTGCCAGCTGCATTTCTCTACTTGAGACTCTTTCTATTGTGTCCTGGTGATGTAATGCAAACAACCACCAACAGAAGCTCAGTTTTACCCAGATTCTGCTACTGTGAACCAAAAAATTTAAAAATTGATTAGGTAATTTCAAAATCACGTGCACAAGAGCACACGAAAGGAACTCGGAAATAACTTATCAAAACGAAGCATGAAAATCAATGACCCTTTCAACCGGCTCCTACCGCTGCACCACAGAAAAAAAAACTCTTGAAAACTCTTGCTTTTAACAGCCTAGCAAAATAATGGCATTAATACACATAATAATAGCAGCTGAAGCCCTTCAGAATGTAACAATAAACAATGTTTAAATGAAATACCATAAAAGGTGTTATAAGTTTTTTTGCAGTGGTTTTAAATCCGATTTGTGGAGTATTTTTTATCTGAACTTTTTGGTGAGCTGCCTTAAAGGCACTGGATGCTGCAATTTTATTTAAACACAGAGGTACAGAAACAAAATCGGTTCAAATCCATGTTGTATAACCGGCGGCTCAAGGAAATAGTCAAGTATGGCACTTGCATCATCATGCAGCCACCAAGTGTTGCAGATCTCAATATAAGAAAGGATAAATATAAAATGGAGTTAATCATAACAGCGATGAAGCTGCTAGGATGAGCAGGCATTCATGACTAAGATTATATTACATATAAAAACGTACAACGGGATTTAATCAACTCAACTCATAACGACAGCAGAATTAGCAAACATAAAACCGTTACAAAATTTCTCTTCTCATGTACTGGCATGCAACTAGCACTGAATGTTTTTTACGCATAGCTGGTACTGAAAACCTCATCGACATCGGGTTCTTAAGGTACTCAGACTGATGTGTGGGTAATTCCAAAACTGCTCAGGATCATTGCACGAGATGTTCAGGATAAAGTGATTATAGTGAGTTTGCTGTCTGTAGGATTTTACTCAAGATATCCTGTAAGTAATTAATAAATCGAGTGCTTTTTGTCTCGTATAATATAGAGCACCTCTCAATTGAGAAGATTTAAAGTTTCTGATTTTGGATATTTGCAAGACAACAATCATAATCATTTCCTTCTCTTCAGAATCACAATTTATTTGCCCTCTTGCACGTAAATTCAAGAAGAAAATATTCTCTGATGATAATAGTTACCATTGTTCCAAATCCCTTTTAGTACCGCAACCAGGTGAAAAAGTCATGAATTGAGAATTAGATCAGAAAGTAAAACTGTCGGCCTAAAGCATGGTATTTAATGTACATATTTATTATTTTTCAAATTTTGCTGTATATATTCAGAAAACACGAAACAGAAATTTAGTTGTTTCGAACGTAATTTATTTTCCACATTAAAAACAATTTATACTGCGTAAAAAAAACAATTTCTAAGAATTGATAACTTTGTACTTTTGAAAAAGAAAATAAGACGGCGTCCCGCTTAAATGTACATTTTAAACATGTCATCAAAAGTTTAAAGTTTTCATATTAAAAAATGCTATTTCTTTATAATACAAATGATAATTTCATGAAAACATAGTTAAGCACATTGAAGGCCTTTATTTATTATTTCTATCATACAGCTAGCGAAACTTTTTTCAGTTTACATCAGATTTTGTTCTAAAGAAGGAAGAAAGTGTAAGATTTAGAATTAGTTAATTTTTTACATACATGAATTTGCTGCATTCATTATTTGCATGCTGCTTCTGTTGACATTTTTTGCATACTATACTGTGAAAAAGCATCACATTTGTTCACGAATAAGCATTCAATGTAATCATGCATTGTATCTACATGAATGTCCTCCAGTGACAATCGCTGCATCCATGCACTTCATTCTTTGGCTGTACGTATTCATTACCGACATTCGCTGTGCAAATGCAGTCCAAACATTCAGTGTGTCAGTACATTGATGGATTGGAGTGAACGCATTCACTTGATATTTCTATAGGGTGCATCGACATCAGGTAGCAGAATACCACCGTTAAATGCACAGGGAGCATCGAAATTAGGTAGCAGAACGTCAGTGATCATACATTGGGTGCATCGATATCAATCAGCAGAACACCACCGGCAGTTGGCAGGAGTGTCATTACGCCTCGAGATGCAACGGTAGCGTCATGCCGTAAGTCATGGTAGCGTGATTTTCTCGTTAAAATCTTCTACACCAGATTTGTAGTCTTCGAGTTAAAAATATTTTGCGCTCTTTTTATTTTACGGTGCAAATCTTTTACTTACTTTTAAGCTTCCACTTTCAAAATCTCGCGCTTCTACCTTGTATTTTATACATTGCAACTATTGTATTCCATGGTGATGTTTCTGTATTGCAAATTTTGCATTTTAGCTGAATATTTCTGCAATGCAAGAGTAGTGCTCTATTTTTGGGATTTCGCGTGGCAAATCGTATGTTTCATTTTTGTACTTCCAAATTGCAAGAGTAGAACAAAATTTTTGATTTTTTCGACAAATCTTGTGTCTCTAGTCTGTATTCCAGATTGCAAATCTTCCTTTTAGATTGTGTGTTGTATTTATGTCTTGAATATTCACATTGTAAGTAATTTATTCCAGTCATACATTTTAACGATCTAAATCGTGAATACCATTTTTGTGTTTTTTGAACTTCCACATAACAAATTTTGAGCTTCAGTTTTAAATTTGCCCATCACAAGTCTTGTATTTCAATTTTTTTCTACGCTATAAATTGGTAAGAACGTAAAATTTGATGCGTAAAATTTCGTAAAAAATAAAACAAAATTCGTAATAATTCAATGTTCGAGAAAAAATCACCAACGGCTAGGAAAAAGCACTTTCTATGTTCATATGTGTTTCAGCGATTTCATTCTAAAAACAGCATGATTCTTCAATACTGACATTTTTACCACAGTGACATCATGTTTTAAATTATTCAATTTGGTCACTGGATGAACTGACGCGGAGATCGTTTCCATGATATTTATTTTCTTTACCCATACTCAATGAAAATCATGTTGAATTGTTATGTACAATATTTTTCACATCTTTCTACAAATCCAGTAAATTTGAAACTAAACCCATCAAGACCTTGATGAAGTCGTTCTCAACTGGCAGGCGAACGTCGCTCAAAGCTGAAATTATTCAAGACCTCTTCTCGCTGCGATAGACAGTTACATTAGGGAGGAAAACTCTACTGGGCCAGAATTCGAACAAGTATCGTTCTTCTGCCGAAGCTGCCGAATTACTGAATCATAACCTCATCTCTTCCATCCTGCTGTTGATGTTTCATTATGCTGCAGCAGGCGGGCACTCTACGAGAACAGAACCTTTCTGTAGAGACCAGCTGTCAATCGCCAATGTTTTCCCTCGTCCAAGATTTCTCCAAAATTTAGGGTTATTTTGCACGGTGAACGCTTAGGAAAGAAATTTCAACAAACTGAGAATAATTTACTAGATTGTTGGGAAATATGTGCTATCCAATGTCGTTTGTGCAAACATTAGTTCCGACTTTGTGGTAAAAATATGTTGAGTTCTTATTACATGTAAACAATGACTCATAACTTGAGAAAAGTTTTTAAGCGCACACAGATTTCTTTTGCCCTTTCAGTGGTTATCAATAAGATAAAGTAAATGGCTGAACAATTTACTTATGATTTCTGAGATAGATCATCCTAAAATGTTCTCAAAATGAGTCAAACGACAAATCATTTTATCACTTCTCACCGCAATGCAATCACAAAAATTTCCTTCACGAGTAACTTCTGCAGTGCTTAAAATAACGCATTCTCTAAAGCCGCTCGTGTTTGCTTCTGAGCTGCAAGGCAGAAGAAGCGTATATTTTGCAGTCGGAACTATGCCCTGTTGGAGGCAGTGAGTCCGAGCAATGCTGCTCCACAAATAGCCTTATTATGAAGCTTAAGAGGAAGCACAATGGCAACGTGGGTGTAAATTGGGCCTGCGGTCCAGGATTGCGCTGGAATCTCAGGCACAAATGCGAAATGCTCATGAGGAATACAAGAGAGAGCCCTGCCAAACACGGGCCTGCCTAATGAAGCGAACGTACTGCCGATCCTCTGAGAAGGTAGAGCCTGGAATTTTTAGTCTCGCCCAATGGAACCAGAGATTTTGCGCAAAATGAAGCTGGCAGTGAGGTCAGGCACGAGTTAATGAATTCTCTGCTGCGAGTGAGAGCTTGCACAGAGTAATTAGAAAAGTCATGCGGCTAAAAACTAAAGCATTCCACAAGAAAGAGACTCCGAGCGCATGCTTTGAATAAACGAGCTCATCTGCGTCAGCGTGACCTTTGGTATAAAATGATTACAAAAATTTATCAAGGATAAGATTAAAAGTTTTTCCCTTGCATCTGCATAACTTTTTACACTCAAAGGATGTCTTTGACAAAATTATCAATTTTTAAAGCAAAAATAAAACGTATTCAATGTGGAGTTATTAAATCTTATATTCCTCCAAAATGACTACTTGCGGCGGTATTCAATAGGAGAGAGCGAGGTTGAAATTACAGATGAAAGTAAATAACGAAAAAAACAAAAGAATGAGAATGGCAGAAAACAATCTGAACCAAGAACGGTAATGTATTCTCCTGTCGCAAAAAAAATCAAACGTTATAACTCTTTTTAAGTTGAAACCATACAACTTTATTTTATCTTTCATAACAAAATGTGCGGAAAATTTTTTCATTTCCAGACACGTCACCATCGTCAGGCCTCAATTTGTGATAGGTTCATGGGTGTTCAAAAACTAATCACGCGCAGTTTGACAGTAGGTATTAGACAAGAAACACTTTTGACGAATAAGTAGGTATACAAACATTCGACGTTTTCGATGCATTGAATCTCCAAGTTGAGTATGGTTTATCTAGCGACGGTGGGGTAGTCCTCAGAGTCGTAGGTGATACTCTGTTGATTTTTACAAATTTATTAGGAAATTGGAGTTAAAGTCAGCGTTTGCGTTTAAAATGCCTGCTACAATGCATGTCTGGCACCTACACAGAAGCGATTCCCGGGCGCGATAAATCACTCGTGGATCATCCGCAAGGAGTCCTGCAGCCTCAGCTTTCCTTCCAACGAGATTCATTTTGCTTCTCTGGAATTTGAAAGACTATTCATATTGTCCGAGCTATTTTGCGTGGCTCGCTGATAGCGGAGGAACATAAAAGTAAACAAACGTTCCCATAATCTTCAGATCGTAGATATCGCAGAGCAAAATTTCCTCAATGTACAATCTTTGCAGTTGAACATTTCGAAAACGGCATATGTTTCAGTACTAAAAATTTTTCATTGAAAAGTTTTTTTTTGGTTTTTATACCTACTCTCAATGTTTGTACCAAACCTTATAGGACACTCTGTGCGTTCAGATTCACACTTTCGAAACTGCTGTAGCTTGGGTGTGTTTTCCTACAAAAAGGAGTCGTAACAAAATATGCGCTGTCACATTGAAGGTAAGTGTTCAAGGACTTGACATTTGTGCCGATAAATAAAAGAGACTCCAGGACTCGGCCTTTCAGCAACGTTCGGAAAATCTTCTGACCTTCACAGTGTTGAGCAGATCATACTGGAGCTCTGTTAAGGGATTGGCGAGTGAATTCTGTTATTTCATCTTTTCCGTTCATGTCTCCGACGTTCAAATATCAAAACTTCCATTCTATAGAAAATGTCTAGGAAAGAAAACACGAAATCGCTTCTTACACCATTGTCCTCTTAGATTAGCAATTAAAATTTGCTTCTTTTAAAAGGAAAGAAGAAATAATGCTTCATTTTCTGGGATTTTTGGGGTTTAAATTTTTGAATTAACTGTCGTATTAGGCGAAGTTTTTGCGAGCTCATCATAGAACGAGAGCAGTGGCTTCCATTGACCGTGTTTTGACACACCCGAGCTAGAGCAGAGAAGCATGGCTAGACTCAAATACCATGAGGATCCTTTTGGCTTCTGCTTTCAGAGAGCTGTCAACTGAATTAATTCAACTCGGCTGCTCCTGATGACCAGCAGATCGGATTAGGGACACACAACGGAAGGTGTGGTTCTGGGAACTCGAAAATCTAGTCCTGTTTCCTTCGCATTGATGAAGCTAGGAACTGACAACTGTGCAGCCTCGGCTGCATCCAAGGCGATCGTCAGTCTCTAAGATCGTGTAGTGAAAAGTGAAACAGCAATGGGAAGTAAATGCAAGGAAAATATTGGAGACTCATATTAATTGTATTGCGAAAGGCATAAATTCTTCTTTTCCAGGATAAAGAAGTCGAAACAGGGAAACACACGCTTATCAGAAATAGAAAAATTAAGAAAAAAATCTAGCAAAATAAAGAAAAGTGAAAAATTCATTTGATTCACGATTTCTCTCCTCATGATGCCATTATCAGATCAAAATTTGTCCTACAACTTCGAAGGTTCGCTAAAAAGTTTGAACCTTTGCAAGAAATAAAATTTGTTCTTTGGTAATTGAGATGAGTAGCTCAGATGGATTATATTATACCCATCGTCTAGAACTAAGGTAGGCAGACGAGGTCTTTAGAGCATCGTTTTCGCCGTTACATATCCTCTTGCCTCAAAAATGAAGATGAGAGCATTCGAGTAAATTGACTAAGCAGGAGGTCAGAGAAAAGAAATTCATTAGGTATGTTCTCTAGCTGAGGAAAAAAGTGAAGAGAAAGTTTCCTTGACAATAAGTCTGAATCTCAGTGTTTCTGCCAGTCCTACGTTTGCCGTACGTAGACACTTAATTCAACGTTTCTATAGGTGTTACTGCTTGAAAGCCTCCATTAAATACTAAATAGGATACTCAGCATTAGTATGCCTAGGCATTTTTTTCGTCCATGACAGAAGCACGGCGAGTTTATTTATTCATCGTTACTTTTAACATCGTTAAGCCTGAAGAATATAGAGATGCGTTGACATATTTATTTCAGAGCCATCTTTCCAAGTCTGGAGGAGTACTTTACCTTCTCGATAAGATTACTGACGAGGCTTCATGCTGCACTCAAAGAAAGTTTAACAAACCTGATTGTATAAATCAGTCATTCAGATAATTTTTGCACACCTGGGTCCATAATCTTTGATCACATTCTCAAGCAAGTGAGAAAGTTGAATATCACATTCTTGTTCTTAAGGGAGAAAATTTTTTATGGGAAACTAGAACTTATAAGCTAGAGGGAGAAAATATTTTATTTGAAAATGGGCAGTCTTTGGAACATGCGTATGAAGTATGGTTCTTTCTAAAAAGATCAAACTTATCGCTAATATCTTTTCGTTTTCGATATTGAGACTTTTGACAGTTCATCTGCGCAATCTCTAGTTAGTCAGATTTAGTGAAACTTTTTTTTAAGAAAAAAAGTTGATTTACGCCAAGTGTTATTTTTGACTCGCTTCTTGGGTCGTTTCAGCCAAAGATCAAGAAAAGTGTGTCACAATACATTAATTAGTGACATATATTAATAACACAGATATGTGACTCGGTTCTGTGACAAAGTAACTCAAAAAATATGTGAGCTTATGCCAAATTTTTCGCAATCTACTCCTTCTGTTCAGCAATTCTTGCGGGTAAAAATTGACTTCTCTGAGTAACGGTGATGATACACAAGGTCGTCTTTTCCAAGGTGTAGCAATGTATAGCAATCTTCTAATTATTGGAGGCTGACACTATACGCGTTACAGTTAAATGTTTTGTAGCTATTATTTGGTGCTGGACAGTTTTAAATTTTTGTTATTTTTCCAAGGAGGTTAAAAACCACGACATGCGAATAGTCATATATATATCTTACTGACGTTTGAGACCTGACAAAGTTGACGTGAGCCCGGTTAAAATTTTGCACAGCATACGATGATTCTCTTACAGAGTTGTTACGGATGTCCTTTCCTTTATTCCATATTTGGTGATTTATTTCTAACGTGACGTCGCATCGAAAGTTAGATTGATAATTCCTGACCGAATCATATTCTTTTAGATATTATTTTGCTGCCACCAGCCCAATTGTCGGGCAAATAATATTTATATTGGTCGTAAATCAATCATTATCAACGGTCGTTATAGTTAGTAAATTATCTCTATTTTTTGGTAAGCGTGAAGTCAGAGCTGAAGGCTATTATTAATGTTCATTTTATCATAATTCCATCATCATAATTATCATCGTCATCTCTTCGTCGTCTCTTCCTAACTTACAAAGAAAATTGAAGACACGAAAGATTACAAAGGTTCGTTATTAACGCAGACATCTGATACATCACAATGCTGTAGAGAGAGAAGCTGGTTAGACATTTAGTAAATATGTTAACTTTTCTGCGGGATCCAGTTTGAGCGTTGTCGAAGTACGTGCGAGGAGGCTGAATGCTTTATGATCCATATTCACGATCAATTAGAGTGAGATGAATCCCCAGGTAATTTTGAGCGAATTGTCACTATTACAATCGTTAAATTAAAGCAAAGCGGGTTCATCGCCAAATGCGACGCACCGCAGGGAGAAGACACCAATAAGTTTTACATGATCTTGTACTGTTTCTTTTCAATATCTAAGTTATTGAGGGAACCTTCTCGACTGCCTCAGGCAAACCCCTGCGTAAGACTCTTGTTGCCCGCTAGGCTTGAGGGCGCGTCTCTACGTTAGTGAACAAACGCGTTACGACAGTAGTTAATTATTAATAAGTGAAAAGCCCACGATCTTGATGAACAATAATTAGGATCCCGCATTCAATTTATAGAAATAAATAATATCCTAGATTATTAAGATTGCAAAGACAAGAAGTACATTGTGATAGAGGAAAGAGAAAGAAGTATCTGATAACTGGAACTTGTAGTCCCTCAGCAGCGTCGTGGTGGTGATGTAGAGGAGGGAGGATGGTGATGATGGTAAGGCGTAGCGTCGTCTGGCGACATTGTAGAAGGAAATAGCACGAGAGTCAGATTGTGGAGTTGATCCGAAGTTGCGCTTATCCGCGAGAGCATATCTTTATATGGTTCTTTTCGAGGAGATGAAAGTCGTTGGCCAGACGTAGCATTTCAGTTCTCCTCGTCGCAATTCATTTATAAGTATAGATGTAGAGCGGTTATATCACGAGGATATAACAGAGTTCATGGACAGTTATGTTCATGCTTTTTCACCTAAATTCAAACCAGAAAAATGAATAGATCACATTTCCAGCGCGTCGTTAAATAATGATTCTGCATATACTTGATCTATTAATTTCTTCTAAAATGTTGGAGTAATAAAAGCACTAGTTTTCTCTACTTTACCCAGTAATCTATTCACTTACTAAAGTGTTTGTCGCTAGTGAATTTGACTCGTCATGCCCTCGCCTTTTTTTGTGCAATATTTCATAGACGCAATATTAGTCCTATTTTCAAACCAGGTCCATGCATGTCGTTGTAAAGATTCGCATTTTTGGCGTACTTGTTAGAGTTGTTCAGAGTATTTATGGATGAAGTTATAATACGGCTCATAATTGCCTTTTTTTCTTTGTATTTATATCAGGGAAAATTTTTCCCCGTTATATATATTTGAGCGTTTTATGCCCTAAGTTGGGAGGCTAAGCTTCTCTTCATGGAAACGTCTTCTTTGCGAGCTTAAATAAGCGGGGCTTGCTTCATACACTAACAGAAATGAACGAACTCGATTAAATGAACGTGCAGGGCGGAGAAATTTTAATCGTTAATTTTTGTGGGGTACCAATTCTTAGTATCATGTACATGGATTTTGAAAAATTTTTCACTGTCTGAGTTCCCCCATCATTTAATTTAAATTCTTGCTTCCCAAAGATTGATTCATAAGCTAGAAAAGAGGAAAAAAAACAATTTAGTTCAAGACTATTAGAAGAGTTCCTTGTTCTATTTCGACGTATGGTCTGAGTGAATTTAACCCATTAGGGTCTGTGCGTAGATCAACACACCAAGACTCACAATGACAATTTCAACGACTAGAGCGAAATAAAACTCCTACTCATAATCTTTCCGGAAGTAAAGAGAAAAAGAGAATTCCTTCTTTTGGCCGGACGGCTGCTCACACAGCCCGGTGCACTTCTGCTTGGCTGACACTTTATTTATATGCCTGTCGCATACCAGGAAGGGAGAAGCAGCTCCAAGAGGCCACGCCACATCGAGTGTTTCCCTGAACGCCGTTCTTGCAAAGTCTGGTGATGCTGTTGTAGAGAAAATTTTTTTGGCCCATTCGAGCAGTAAACTTCTGGGATTCATGACAGGAAGCCGAGGGAAGTCTCGACTGTTCTTACCCCAGCGGCACCGCGTCACAGTTTAGTTACAGGTGGAGTGGGGAAGAGTTTTCTCAGGACACAATGGAAAAGAAGCCCCACAGCACACGTCTCTCACCATAGATGCCGTCTCTTTGTATTTGCTCGCAGCACCGAGGGATGAAATGTCCATTATTTTCCTGAAAAATCAACGGGTAATTTTCGTCCCCGAGATCTGAGAGATTTGTGGGTTGTTCAGAAAAGCGTATCACTGCCATGCCTTTTATCAATTTTTCAAGCAAAATTACTTGATTCTACAAGTATTTTATATATACAATACCATCAATGGAAGACAGATTTATATATGGTATTTTAGCATCTTCTACTAAACTCTTTATTTAAAACCAATGTTTCTTTTTGGCCCATCCCAGAGGAACAATTCGCAGGAATTTTTCGAAAGAAACTATACAAATACACAGCAAAAGTTTAAAGTGTGGAAGTTGTTCGTCATGAGTCGTAAAATCATTTTGTGTCGACATTTCGAAAAAGGCTCTCAACCAACGCAACAAAATAACGCTTAAATTATTTGCAGCGTGTTTGAAAACTTAAAAATGAAAACATTGTCTCACCTTAAATATAAAAAATGAAATTATTATTTCTTACATAAATGAACGAACTCTGAAGAAAACGCCGGAGATGAAGTTCAGAAGCTGTTTGAAAAAAAAACGAGAACTTCCAGTATTTTTATTCCATTAAGAAACCGATGGAGCTTGTTCACTTTCACCTTTGTTTCACGATATTGCGAAACTGTTTTCAAATTGTTTTCAGGCAATGGCCTTTTGAATTATCAATTCTTTAATCAGGTTCAAGAACATATTGATTTTGATCTAATGATTTTTTTTAATCTTCTTTCGAGCATAAGCATTTAACAACCTCACATTTCTATTGAAAGGGAAAATTACGGTTCATCATTTAGGTATGGAGTAATAACTGAATGTGTGGCTGGTTCGTAATTCAGTTACACGAATTTCGACTTCACCAAATCGACTTACCTCTATGCAATAGCTCCCGTACCTGCGCAGCATTTCCCATTTCAATAGCAGCATCAGATTTTAGGATTCATAGAATTTAGAATTTGTGAATGGACATTTGAAATAACTTATTTCTCAGTATACGAATAACTTATTTCTCTGCACATCTCTGCTGTAGGTACACATTTTATATCAAATTATACAAAGAACATAAGAGCATTTTTCAGTTTACTCTGGGAGAATAAAGGTTCCTGCAGACTTGCGCCTTAAGTGAGTTATGCTGTGAATGCATCGCGCGCTGAACTGAGAACAATTTAGCTTCCTTCGAGTTGGCTGCTATGGACCGAGCTGGGCAGCGCTCTCACTGCTCAGGAAGGACAAAATCAACATATCGACTTGATCTTCTATTGTGTTGCTCTCTCAAAAACTTTGGAAGGTATG
>JACJUY010012860.1:0-18263 GCA_014220935.1 Platorchestia sp. MABIK | reverse complement strand
TCTTAAGAATCATTCTACCTCTGTATCACCTGTGGTAAATAAATTGTTTAAAATTGTTTAAATTGTTCAACCTTATTTTAGAAGCCCATGTAATGCATTTCATGTTTCAACCTCAATGAAACTAAATTGGCTTTTCTTTTCTTTTTCTTTCGACAGCCAAATGAAACGTGTGACGAAATCAAACAAGTGTTCTATCTATGCCGAGATCGATTTTTTTTTTTATTTCAGTTTCCCTGACCACTACGAAGATATTCTAGGAGGAAGGTAAAAGCACCTTTTAGCACGGGAGAAAGGGAATGCGGAATCTATGCTCATGATGTGTTCCCGCACAGGTTACCCTGATGAAAAAACGATGAAATAAAAACGTAAGGAAACATGAATGAAAGTTAATGAAGAAAGCCAGGGGTGCTGAAAAACAGAACAGCAGTGAAGCGAAAAAAATTGTCCCAACAAACCAGAAAAAAATTCATTTTAACAAAAAGAATGCCTCCTTCACTCTCAGTTCGGGACCTCACATATTCCTCTCGTGAACGCTTATTCCAATGGACAATAAAGTTGTGTTCTCCTGAGGAAGTAACTCGTAAGATCTTTGACGACATTTTACAACTACAATTTTTAGCAGCTCTGCAGGGTGGTGTAGTAATTAAACATTTGAGCATCTCATAAATGTGCATTTCACTACTAGAAAGGAAACGAATCCGTGCAACCATATTTGCTAGCTCAGTGTTCTTTAACTCTATTCTTACGAACAGACGAGTAGTCAAATAATTCACACTTGAACAGCTGACCTTTACTATGTTTGCGGGCTAGGCGTATTTTAACACCATCCTTACGAGCAGTGGAATAGCCACACACACACACACACACACACACAATTCACATTTAGACAGTTGACCTTAACCATGTTTGCTAGCTTAGTGTAGTTCTACTTTAGTATTATTGAGTAGAGGAATAGTCGCATTATTCCCACATGCACAGCTGACCTGCACCATGTTTGCCGGCTAGATGTATTTCAACATTCTCCTTACGAGTAGAGGAATAGTGACAAAACACACATTCGAGCAGATGACCCTTACCATCTTTGCTAGCTTGGTGTTTTTCATGTTCGTTTCTAAGAACAGAGGAATAGTCATTTAACATACAAACATAAAGTTGATCTTGGCCACGTTTGCTTATTTGATATCCTCCTTTGCGTTTACCCAAATAACACAGCTTTAAGTTTGCTTCATTAACTGAAAAACATTCGCACACCTTACTTCTGTCTAATGAACTTTTTTTAGGCGTTTCTGAATTGGACTTGGAGACTAAAAGAGAGTCACAGAATTCACATTTGAACTCTTTCTGACCATGTCTTTCAGGTCGCTGTTCCCCCATCATTTTCACACCTGGACATTGGTTATGCCCAAATTGACCTTTGCACGAGTTTGCATTATCATGCTGCTCCACTACGTGCCGTTTCAAACTACTCATGCACATAGTGGAGTAATCACACAACTTCACACTCGTAGTAACACCCTAATTCATGCCTAACACGGAGGTGCAGCTTCATAAGGCCCCTCCTACCAGTGAAGTAATCACAATGTTCACATAGTAATGCCTGCATCACACGAGCAGACGTGTGTGCAGTGCTCTCTTTCATGTGCATGGACACGATTGATGTTCATACCAGAGCCAGCCACGCTGACGCAGCCAGTTCGGGGTCAGTTCAATGCTAGACCGACGTGAAAGCGGGTAATGTGATAGCTCTGAGCCCTTACTGGAATGTTGTCAAAACGCAAGAAAAAAGCCATTCTCCCTTCAGTCATCGCTGCTGACGACGATAAAAGCAACGCGAATGCTAGATGAAGCCGTGGCTTGCAATACGAACTCCAGGAGTAGCTACTTATGTTACTAGTCACAGAGAAATGAGAAGTGAAGACGAAGTTTCTTTTCGCAATTATGTACGCCTCAGTCCAGATCTATTCTCTCACCTTTTGCGTCTCATGACTCCTCACATCGAACGGCAAGACACTACGATTATGGAATGTATCTCACCTGGAGCTAGACTGGAGACAACATTGCTGTTCCTTTCGACTTTTTACACCTACCGCGCACTGCAATACTCCACGCGGATCTCGCAGCCTAGCCTGTACAACATCATTCACGAGACTTGCGATGCCATTTATAAAGTGCTGAAACCGGACTACGTAGAGGTTAGTAAGAAATTGGGTTAAATGGAAAATTTACTCAAACATTATAACTGTTATTGATACGATATTATAAATACTCTACAACATCTCTGAAAAGAGACTGCACAAACCAAAAATATTCCTTAATCTCAAAAATTATACGTACTCTTATGCTTTGTCCATTTTATTACAAGTAAATAGTGGTAAACGAGTGAATTATTCAAAATATTTAGTACATAGAAATACGTGATATTTTCATAATTGTACTGCAATATTGGTTAATGCACAGACCTCTATTGCCTACCACAGCGATCATTCTAAGAAGAAACATGGGAAATAGAATTGCGCATTAAATAGTTCATGAAAAATACAGACGAGGTGGTGCATTGCTAATTTCGAAGAAAAAGTATTTTGATTCTACCCATAGCGAATGTTCATCTGGCAATATCTACGCAACACTCATCAGCTCTCCTTACGATATTTGTTTTGTGATCGTTGTGGTAAACGATAATGGTCTAAACATAAACTGCAATCTTTTCGTCCGTTTTCAAGTGCAAAAACCAAAATACAAATGAAGCATTTCAAAGTAATGCTTGTAACATTTCAAAACTAAACCCTAAATTTCTCCATCTGTTAATGAAATAATAATAATAATGATAGGAAAAATATGAGGGCACTAATCGTTGTTAATGACAGCCGTGGGTTTCAACACACCCAGGGAACCTAGAAATAATGCGTCACTAATTAATCTCCAAGCAATCGTCTGGTTCATTCTGTCCATTTTACTCAGCTCTTTTGTTACCACACCTCTGTGAACAACGAATTGGTCATCTTTTGAGTTAATAGTTTTCAATTTATTGATTGCGATAGCCAACAATTCCTCACGTTGGGTCATCTTTTGTTTTTCCTCTGGGATTTGGACTGGCGTTGAAGTAGATGAGGTTGATGGGGTTGGAGGAAGAGCAGACATCGTGCTTGAGCAGGGAGAGGGTGAGACTTCAACAACTCCACTTTCTTCCATGATGGCCTCAACCTCTTGTAATACCTTGAGAAATAAAATGAAAAGAGTTACAATTCGAAGTCGTTATGTATGTAATAAAGATTCCATGAATGAAACACAATGTTCACTTTCACTAAAACGAGGCTAAAAGTGATTGCATTTTGTTCGGCAGATTCCAACGAGCCCCAGCGAATGGAGAACTGTTGCTGACGGTTTCTACACGAAATGGAACTTCCTTAACTGCCTTGGTATGGTAGAAGACAAGCACAATCTGATCCGCCCACCCCCTAAAAGTGGATCGAACTATGTACTACAATTACAAGGGCAGTCACACCATCATCTTGATGGCTGCCATTGATGCACTTTACTCTTTCCTTTTCGTTAATGTGGGAACAAACGGACGAGGATCTGATACTGTCTGGGATATGTGCATTCTGAAGGACTGACTGGAAAGAAATGACCTGGGAATCCCACAGGATTGCAAGCTTCCTGACAGTAAAGCTCTCCTGCCACACGTTTTCATCGGAGATGACGCTTTCCTGCTGAAACGGAATTTCTTGAAACATTACCCAATACGGCATCAATCTGAGGAGCAACGGTTATTTTTGTACCGCTTGTCGAGAGCTCGAAGAACCTTAGAAAATGCTTTCGGAATACTCGGTAATCGATTTCGAGTGCTTCTCGCTCCCATCAAATGGTCGCCAGCTTAATTGGAGAAAATCGTTCTAGCTTGTGTTGCAATGTACAATTTTCTCATAAAAGAAAATAACAGCGATTACGCGCCGTCATCTGGCGTTGATCAAGAAAATATTGCGGCTGGACTAGTGCAACCTGCTGGCAGGCGACGAGATGGTGACAACTTGTTGCGACTGCAGACTCACAATCGGCGGCTTTCTGAAGACGCGCTGGCAACGAGGGACAGCTTTTGTGCTTATTTCAATAATGAAGATTAGATGTTAGTTGAAGCCTCCCTAACCGCTAAAAAAAAGCGTTCTGAAGAGATTAAGAAGGAAGGCACCGTTAAGTATGGAGATAAGGGAATGCAGAATCTTTGCAGAAGGGGCATAGAAACAGTAAGCTGAGAAAGAAGTTTATCAAACAAGATGCAAGTTTAAGCAAAAAGTAGTAGGTGCTAAAAACAAGACAGCAATGAACAGAAAAAAGGTGGTGTTTAGAAATGAAAGAAAACATTTCATTTCAACAAAAAGAAGGCCGACCTAACGCTCAGCTCGCGATCTCACACACCTTCAATAATGAAGGATCAGATCATTGATGACGAATGGCAGACTTAGAATAAATTTCACTAAATAAAATTGTACTCATTTGTATTCCTTTCTCTCATTTCAAGTTTTTCTGTTCTAATTCTATTTTGACTCCTGTATATGTAAATATCCGAGTTAGAATTAGTCATGTAACCATATACCCGAGTAATTTCACGTCTTATATGAATGAGTTTAATAATATTTGTACTTTGTTTTAAATTGTAGACCTTATGCATGCAAAATTCTATCTACATTCATACTCATAATAAATTAAATTTCCTGAAAACTAGGAGTCATCACCATTCTGGTAATGTTAATTGTATCAAGTAATATAAAATAAACGCTATTGTTTCACGGCCTATGATTAATATTTATAATACTCACATTTTCGTTGCGGCACCAAAGCAGAGGTTCATCCAAACTCGACCTTGGTTGGCACTGTACCTCGTATTCCCTCAGAAATAAGAGGTGGTCATAACACCACAGCTTTGGGGTACGAACGTGTGTGAATCTTGCACCGGATTTCAATGAATCTCTCCAATTTTTGAGTTCGCGGCGAAACTGCGTGCGCAAAGTATTAATTTTGCATCTAACACTTTCAGCGTTAATGCCTGGGATATAAGGTTTCATTGTATCTACAATCTTACTAGTAGCCACACTACGAGCATCGCGATTTCTGAACTCTGGATGTTTCAGCTGCCACAAGGAAGGCTCCATTTTCAAGGCATCAATGAAAACTAAAGTGGATGTTTTGGTCCATTCCACGGATGGCGTGGCAGCACTAGGCTTAGCAGGATGCAAGTGTGAGGGTGTAAGTCTGTGGGCTGCAACACCACTGCCGCTATCCAACGCATCTGACGGTAGCGAGTCAGCGCTCCCTTGAGATGCTCCAGCTGGTCTCCGATCAACAGCACTTGTGTGGCACGCACCAGAGCCGCCTTCCCTCAACTTGTCCTCTGTTTCTGCATGCCCTGAACGTGCCTCAGTACAGTCATCCTCTACTTCTTTCTTGTAAGTAACTGCAAGAGAGCCTGAACTTGAACTGGCCTGTGAAGGAGAAACTTTTTCTGATTATTACTGTACAGGAATCATCAAGAATAGCAGCATTATGCTCAGGTTACAGCTAAAATTAATAATTTGTTGTTGGTATTTACTTTTGAAGCAAATTTGTGCAATCGAGTGTTTATCTTATTCTTGACTAAATGTGTTCCAGTGTTGAAGACAAAAAACAATGAAAATTCATAAATAATAATAAAGGATGGAAAGAAATAACAATAGCAGAAGTGCAATTTGAAAAGCACATTCTCTTTCCATGGCGGGCAAATACTTCAATACAGGGCAAAAAATCTAATAAAATTTACAAGATTCTGAAATTGTAGCACCTGTTTCAAGAAACAAACGTACAAGAAACTGTGACAAAATTTACTACATGCATGCCTCGATTTTATGGATAAAAAGGGGAAACTCCTGTCAAATAGTCCGAAACATCCGACAGATACGCATATGGTACGGAATATATATATCACTGGTATGCGGACTATATCATATATCACTGATATATATATATATATACATCATATATCACTGGCACGGATGTATATCACTGGCTTGATGTTCCACAAGAAATCAAGCACAACACAGAAAAAAAGGTGCAAAAATTGGAAGCAATGTGATGCACGTGCTGAAACAGTGTTGTCAACAAGGAAACTTCCAGCCACCTAGAGGTCAGTTTTGGAACTAACACCATGTCCGTAGAGCGCACGACTTTCAAATTAAATCGGTAGTTCAAGAATTTTTCCATAGAATCTGAAATCCGCTAAAACAGGGTCCGTAAAACCAAGGTATGGGTGTCCTTCCATCAGCGAATGTTATGATCACAATATTCATGATCGGGATTTCTACAAAAAAGGCCTACTGTTCACGTTTTCCTCTCAAAAACTCATTACTAACTTGATTATTCTTCTCATTTTTATAGGCAAAAAATGTGGTGGCCTAGAGCATGTAGATGCAAAATATATATAAACTAAATCTAAATGGAGTGTGAAATGACTTCAAATGTCCCCACTGAAAGCATACGGAAGCATTCAAGAAGAGCGTGAGCAACGGATTAGAAGCACTTAAGGGGAGAGCAAGCAACCCACAATAAGCACTCAATAGGAGAGTAAGCATCCAATTAGAGGCACTCAATAGCAACCAATTAGAGGCACTCAATAGGAGAGTAAGCAACCAATTAGAACACTCAAGAGGAGAGTAAGCAACCAGTTGGAAGCACTCAAGAGGAGAGTAAGCATCCAATTAGAAGCACTCAAGAGAGTAAGCCACCAATTACATCACCTGGGGTTCCTGATGCCAATCAATGGGCTCATCCTTCACAGTAATAGTCTCCAGCTCAGCGTCAGGCACTTCACTTTTGATGTAAATTGCTTCTAGATGGCTCCCAGAGCTCAGCCCATCACCTGCCAGTGACAAAAGCTCATTGAGAAAAATCGCATCTGAGATAACAAATTCAGTTACAGTTCTTTATGTTTAACCCTTTGAGTCTGGCATATAGAAATAGTTGTCTAAATCTGTTCAAACTTTGTGTAACGTAGCTTTATCATCCAATTAATGCAAGAAAAAAGTTTCAAAATGAAGATGTAATATTTAAAATTTTATATGAAATGGTACTGAAGAGTACCGCCAGGACTTTACGGAAGAAAATTTTATGGCCATATTATCGGAATTTCTCATCACTTCTTTTGATGTATGTTTCATCACTAAGATATTTGTGTACAAATACAACTGTTAAGTCCTTGAAATATATAATATTACAGAGTAATATAGAGTAATGCTCATGATGCGCATGTCGGAACCCTCATCTCTAAGTACTGATGAGTCACTGCAGTCCCATGCAGTAAAATTGTTATATTTGAAGACATTGCTAATGTATCTGCAATATCTTCTAATCATTCTGTAGAATAGATGTTTACGCAACAGAAAATAATCATTTTATCACTGTATTTACCGTGATATTGAAGAAAACAGCTAAAACGCGCCACATAAATTTACCATGATTCTCCAGCTCCTGCGCGTGCTTTCTAAATGTAACTGCCAACAAGTAGTGGGCTCTTGTCTGCCAGACGTCCGATATTTAGCTAGCTTGATGTTCCACAAGAGTCCTGAAAGCTCCCTAGCATCGAAATTTTTGTTAGTATTTCATAAAAAGGGAAATTTCAAGCCGGGACTGACATGTCCCTGTAGTACTCAAAGGGTTAAAATATAAAGATGATTTCATAATATTGACAATGCCAGCAATTTTCTTTATATTTTAACACATGAAAAACTAGAATGATTTTGCAGGTTAGGAAAAGAAATTTAGCAATACTTATAGCAGGGAACACAATCCAACTCTTTCAACTAAATAGTTAATACTTCAAAAGCTTTGGGGATCTAGATAGGCTGAATCATATTTTAGCTTGCAGCAGCAAATTTAAATGACAATAAGAAGTGAGAACTAAAGTCTTCAAAATAAATAGTACTCAAATTCATAACAAACAAGCAAATTGAATAAAAGTTACCTTAAAAAATGTACCTACTTTGCATTTCACCACATTTTGAAGGACATCATGCAAGTTTGAATTAAAAATGAGTGTAAACCAAGTTTAAAATCATTCATGACAATCGGAATGGAACTGAAGTCCACAGAGCAAAAATGCCTACTCAATCATGACAACATTTTTCAACCTTGTGGGAGGAAGTTTCACACTGAAGACAAAGACCACAACTCAACACAACTCCATATATCACTGAAATCGACATCTTTAACATAGCAGTATCATAGTTTTTTGAATGTTTTCAAATTACATTAGATGTAAGTTTATGCCTACTTATCCACAACCAAGGTGTTCCAAAGAGAGGAAGGAGGAAGGCACCATTTAGTATGGTGTTAATACATTGACTGCCATTGTTTGAACTAAAGTTCAATTTTCAATCTGAAGTTCAATTTAAAGTCAATTGTGGTGAGCAATTTTGAAAATAGCAAACACTAATTGGATTGTGCCTTCATTTAGCTTTGATTAAGAATTTATGAAAATTGAGTATGCGACTACTGGTCGGTCAGCAGCATTGTAAAAATTCCCTCCGTGAACCACCGGTGGCCTACATGGCGGTCAACGTGTTAAGGAAATGCGGAATCTATGCATAGAATCTATGCATAAGGCCCATTGAAATGGTAAGTCAAGAAAGCAGTCCATGAAACAAGCTCAAACTTGAAGCAGAAAGTAATGAATGCTGGAAAATCGGACACCAGTGAACTGAAAAAAAAGGTGGTCCGTCAAAAAACAAAAAATGCACCCTATTTATCACGTTCCCTGCGTATTGGGCCACATGTGTACCAAAAGGTAAATTGCCCATTCACGTCCCAGTATAAATGCACGACATATCATCTGTTTCGTGACATTTTTAAAAATTATTCTTATCATACAAAATGGAATAATATCGTGCAATTGTATTTTTCTTATTCATTAGGAAGAATTAAAATTTATTCAAGCTGAAAAATCAATTTCATTATTCTGCTACTAACAACCTAATCAAACCAACCACAAACAGCCACGGAAACGCAGTGAACGTGTTAAAAAAAAGGCCTACCTTATCTATACCTCAGCACTCCACATATTTCTACTGGGAGTGCTAATTCCCATAGAAACAGTTGTATCCCCACACTGGGTGACGGTTTTTAAATGCATAATACACTCATGGCATGGTTCAGCAAATAGATAAAACCTCAGTGAAATAAGGTTTACTCTGAGAGAAATTCTAATCAAAATCCATTGTGTGAGTGATCAGGTGGCAGACACTAAAAATTGTGCTATGTAAAGGATTAATAAATACGGTACTTCAATGTTCTACTCCAAACAGAGATATACATGCAGTATTGCACTTTCAAATATTTTCTCATTGTTTCTACACATGGCTGTGTGCACCAAAATGTATGCAAAATGAGAGCATAAACCCAGAAACAATAAGTTGCAAATAATGTTGAGAACATTCCAACTATTTGTGTCTAGTGTTGCCACATCTTCACTCACAGCGTGGCACTTTCAATTAGTCTATGCTCCTGATATTCATAAGATGTATGTACCAATTGCATTATTTTCAAACTTTGTTTCATCTCCTGTGTGCTCTCAGAAACTCAATTCAAACTAGAATTGGCTTCACATACCATCAGACTATGTCAAACTAATGATTAGGGAGAAACATTTAATGAGCAATTTTGTTTTATTTTCGAACAAAATTAATGCAACACTATATCCTATAAGTTTACACAACCCATCAAAAACGACAGGGTGCAATTTTTTTCTTAAATAAATCTTCCAGATGTAAATGACAAACAACTAAATTCATCTTAATAGTACCCATGATTAAAATATTCTTCATATCACAAATACAGTCATAAAGAATACTTAACACTTCGACTGCAATTGGTAAAATCAAAGTTCAATATTTAACTCAACTTTTAAGTCAATTTTAATAGGCAATTTTGAAACCAGCAATCATTAACTGAATCAGACCCTCATTTTGCTTTTCTTTGGTAATTACAAAAATTAAGTTTGTGATTACTGGTTGGTCAGCAGCATTATGAAAATCCCCTCTGTGGCCACCAGTAGCACACGTAGCACTCAGAGTGTTAAGAGCATGACAGAGTGACAGATCAACCAAGCAAGCAAAAAACTGTGTATAAATACAGAAACCTGCCCCATTGTTATAACATAGGAAAAATTACAAACAAAATATATGTAAAATTTTTTATTTAAAGAGACACCTGGAATTTTATTATATCAGGATAATTTTTTTTGTTTGTTTATATGTTATATTTCATAATATCATAAGCAGTAGGTCTTCCCCTCAAACTAGTGTGGAGAGCTTGTATCTTAATATCATTTTAGTTGACTTCCACGCTAGAAAGGCTTAGTTTTCTACCGTAATATCAACAATCTTTGTCTCATACCCAGACCAGAATCAAGTCTTACCTTGAGTCCTGTCCTCTGCTGAAGCTTCCAGCATGATGAAGTCCTGCCTGCAATGCAGCCTATCCATTTCAGCATTCATCAGTTTGTGCACTTTAACCACTGCACGCTCCATACTGGGTGTTTTAGGTACCTGAGCAATGGGCAATGGAATGCCAGTTAGCTTTAATATTTGAAAAAACTAAACTCACACCTTGCCAAAAAAGAAAAATATTACACTGTTCTTCCATCATTGCAGAAAATATCACACCATCTCATAAGTACTGTCTGCTTTTATGTTATAACATGCTTGAACTTGTACTACAGAGGAAGGTATCAAGTTCTGATATGTTCTGCAAGAGAATTGCTCTATTGCAGTCTTTAATACACATTGGATTTAATTAAATTAAAAATTTAGCCATTTTTATCTTCAACCCTTTAAATTACGTGGAGAGGTCAACAGAACACATCAGATAAATAATGCCGTTTCCGTTACATGAAGGACGTAATGCGTTAACAGCTGCCAAAAATATTCAAGATGATGGGCCAGAAGCAGTTACTAAACAAACATGCAGAAGATTATTTGAAAAGTCTTGCAATGGGGATTACAGCCTTGAAGATAGCCCTTCAGAAGGTTATCCTGTTGAGTTTGATGCAGCTTTACTGGAGGCAACCTTTGAAGCTAATCCAGCAGTATCCATAAGGATATTGAGCTCTAAACTTCATGGGAGTGCAACGTTAATTCAACATCACTCAAAGAAGCTGGGAAAAAAACCCAAACTTGGGAAGTAGGTTCCTTATGCTCTCTCTACTGTTAATCTTCATCAGTGCGTGAATGTCTGATAATCTTTGCATTCCCAACGACTGCAAGAACCATTGCTGGATAAAGTTGTTACTGGAGATGAAAAGTGAATCATGTACAGCAATGTTAAATATCAATATCAATGGCTAAATCAACATGCAAAACCGCAATCACAACCAAAACCAGGACTCTATCTGAAAAAAATTTTGTTGAGTGTTCGGTGGAACATGACAGAAATTAATCCTATGAGCATCTTGGAAACAATCAAATAATCACTGCAGAACTGTACTGTCAACAGTTGCAAAGACTATATACCACTTTAAAAAAGAAGCACCCAGCTTTGGTCAATCAAAATGGCGTCATTCTTTAGCTCGACAATGCTCATCCGCATACAGCACAAATGACTTTGGACACAATTGAAACGCTGAAATGGGAAACCATGATGCATCCACCCTATTCTCCAGATACTGCTTCTTCAGCTTCTATCTCCTTAGGAGTCTAGACAATCAATTGAGGGGAAAAACAAAAACGACAGCAAAAATGAATTGAAGGACTCTTTTGATTCAATATCAAAGATTTCTATTAACAAGGCATTGAAAAATTGGTTAGTATTGGTCAGAAGTTGTTACTAACAATGAATATGTTGTTGAATAAATTAATGTTTCTTGACAAGTTTTTACTCTCTTCATCATACTAGTAAAAATGAACGGAACTCATGGTAGTATAAATATCTTTCCTGCTACGCAGTTTTACTACAGAAGTGATAACAAAGAAGAATGTTAAAATCATTTAAGCAATACAATATCCCTATATCAATTCCATTGGACAATTTACATTCAATCATTAAATGAATAGGTAATTTAAGTTTTGTCTCTGTGTTATGGGATGAACAATTCAAAGCTTCTTTTGTATAAAAAAAAAAGTATGCAGTTGTTAGGCCATCGCTAGGATGGGTCGACTGGTGCCTCTGTGCTACGGAGGGAAAATAATACCTTGATTGAATAAACTGAGCTCGTGTATCACAGATACTTGCGGAATGTACTTCTGTCACAATCTTCAAATTTAAAAAAAAAAAACTTAACTTGAAAAAGCAAAAACTCACAAGCTTGTCAGCTCAAAAACTAAAGCTTGTCAGCTCAAAAACTAAAGCTTGTTAGCTCAAAAACTGAAGCTTGTTAGCTCAAAAACTAAATCTTGTTAGCTCAAAAACTAAAACTTGTTAGCTCAAAAACTAAAACTTGTTAGCTCAAAAACTAAAGCTTGTTAGCTCAAAGATTTAAGCTTGTTAGCTCAAAAATTTAAGTTTGTTAGCTCAGAAACTAAAGCATTATAGCTCAAAAACTTCAGCTTGTTAGCTCAAAAACTAAAGCTTGTCAGCTCAAAAACTCATTAACTCACGGCTTGTGAGCTCAATTGTTGACTACTCAAGAGGTCAAAAGGTGCTGAAAAACAGGACAGCAGTGAACCAAAGAAACAAATGGTCTTCAACAAAATTCAAAGAATTTTTTTCAACACAAAGAAGGCCTCCCTAACTTTCAGCTGAGGAGCACACATTTTCTGGGCATGACCCAACAATGCAGCGACTAAGCAACCGGCCAAATGTTATTCCTATCTGAACGTAATTATTGTTATATCTCAAAATTACCGCATCAGCGAGCAGAATGTCATTCGTGTAAAACATTTTTAAATGTGTTCCTTCAGTGATTCTTGGGAACGGAATTCTTAATTTCCATGAGCGCATTAAACCCGATATTGACCAAATTTTGGAGCACACACTTGACTTTCAAATGCAACAAACTGCATTGCTCTAGCTTTGTAAATTTTGGAGAAATTGGAACAAATGGTATATTTCTATTTTTAATTATCATGAATAACTCATTTTTTATGCCCTAATGCAAAAACTTTTATAAATAAAAGTTGTTAGGAATCTAGAGATTTAGTGGTCTGCAAATTTTCATAGACGTTAGTCCAATAGAAAAATTTACGGTTGAAAATCCCTTTTCGCGGCGACCAGTGGTAAGGCTTCCTTTAACCTGTAAAAGCTACTTGTTTTTTATTTATGGTCCAATTACTGTGAAACTTACGTAGTATGAGTAAAATTGAATTTAATACATATTTTTTTTTTATATTATTTATGAAAACTATGACATTCCTAAAGTCCAGAATTCCATAGTTTAATTTTTTTTCAACATGTATTTAGTCCCCTCAGGGGAAGACAACTATTGTATTTATAGAATCAGCACTCCCAGGGAGAAAATGTGAGCTCCTCAGCTGAAAGTTACGGAGGCCTTCTTTGTGTTGAAATAGATTCTTTGAATTTTGTTGAAGACCATTTGTTTCTTTGGTTCACTGCTGTCCTGTTTTTCAGCACCTTTTGACCTCTTGAGTAGTCAACAATTGAGCTAATAAGCCGTGAGATAATGAGCTTATGAGTTTTTGAGCTAACAATCTTTAGTTTTTGAGCTAACAAGCTCAAGTTTTTGAGCTCAAAAACTCACTCAAAACTAAAAGGAGGATCAGCGGAAGAATA
This sequence comes from Platorchestia sp. MABIK, assembly GCA_014220935.1. Classification (NCBI taxonomy): domain Eukaryota; kingdom Metazoa; phylum Arthropoda; class Malacostraca; order Amphipoda; family Talitridae; genus Platorchestia; species Platorchestia sp. MABIK. The sequence goes on along the minus strand of JACJUY010012860.1, from coordinate 4,517 downwards.
AGAAGTAGAAGGTTGAAAGAGCTTGCAACCAGCAGCAAAATTGCTGCAATCAGAGCACTGCACATGCGCTGCAACTGTGTGCAGCGCACGCTCAGAATAGAACGTCGTTGCGTTGCATAATAATTGTTGTTCACTTCATCCTCATTGTTTACCTCATCAACACCAGAAATACGTTTCCTTCTTTCCAATCCAGTCAGAACTTCTTCTTGCGGCGGTGCTTTTCGCTTGAGAAAGTTTTTCATGCGGCTTTTCGCGGCAGAAGATTTGCGACCCATTCTTGGATTCAGACAGTCGCACAACCAATCTAATCAATAATCACCGACAAACTAACGAAGTCCACAGATGTACACGGAAGTCAATGCACAATGTGTGCTCTCACAAGGGCCTTCTTTGTGCGGTGACACAATGCTGCTGTGCCTTAGAATAATGTGTATGTGATGACTTTTCAGCAGTCTTTTGAGCTTTCAGCTGCTCTCCCTCACCCTACTCCGTCCAATTTTGGCATGTAACTTGAAAAATCCTTCTTGCTACAACTCACAGACACTTCAATGAAGTATGAACTCAGTGGTTATTTCAACACGATCAACTTGTGTTGTTACCCTCCATGATGCATTGTTAGCTGGTCACTGGTGGCACGCCTAATTGCACAAGTGGCAGGCCTCGATCGACGCCCCAGGAGTGGCAGGCCTCACAGCATCAGAAGCAGAAAATTCAACACCAGCAGCTGATGGAGAAATACAGGAAGAAATTAAGAACAGTGATATATCATCTTGAATAAAATTGAAGCATACATACTACCCAATAAGTAGCACTTCCAGCAACCTTAATTTTTCCTGTGTTTAAGGCTCCACCATCATGACATGATTTTTCAGAGCAAGTAAAAGAAAATGAGGAATATACTCATTTGGGCCAGGTACCATTCAATATAAATCCCCAGGAATGTAAGAGTCATTAGGCTCCTAATAAATAATCCATATAATCTGGCAATGCTTGTAAATTTTCCATACGCAATGTTTGGCTCAGGGTGTGTTGGCCCCTCATTCATGAGTACCCACACCATTTTAAAAATACAAGCCTTTGAGATATCAGAAATAAGTTATTTTTACCCCTTCAGATGCAAATTAATAATAAAATTATCTAATAATTAAACTAAATCATCCTATTACCCAGCTTCTATCCTTTGTATCTTGTGAACCGTTGCACAGATCCTTAAGATATTTTCACAGCTGATTCACACAAATGTAAAAGATCTAATCATACAAAAAAGAAAAATTAATTAACATATTACGGACTTGCACACCCTATTATGGCTATTAGGTGCAATGTTAATGAATGTTTTAAAACAAAATATTTGAGGTTTCTTTTTTTGACAACAACAGTGCACGTAGGATTTCCTTCAAAAATGCTGTTCATTGTTCAGCACATTAGAATACAACAAATTCTGGATATAAATGAATTGAATACTACCCATCATTGCCTACATGACATTTTTTAAAAGTGACATTTCTTAATTATATAAAGTGGATTAAAATAAATTAATGTGATTTTCAATTTTAACATGATCTGATTTTAAAATGCACATCACTGTTTAAATATGTAAATTTGCTAATTTAAATGGGAACATTCTTTATCTCAATAATCTTCATTCATTTTAACTGGCTTTCTATTCATTCAATTCAAGTCAAATTTCCATTTGAGAGTAAAGTTTATAATAATGGAAATTCTATTTATCCTGAACAAAGTTTGTCAGAAAGACCTCTTGATTATGTTTTTTCACCTTGAATTATCTAAGGCAAATCCTATGTAAACTTTGTATGATCACCATTGGTGGCCAAATCTGAATGGCCGCCTATTGTGAACAACTTTGCTATCACTTTTCATTACAAGCCATCTTTGAAAGTGACCAGATTTAAGAAAAGATGTTGACATACTCAAAGCTGAATCATTCATTTTACTGCCAAGTAAAGTCAGAGTAGGTATACTTTTTTTTTTCTACAAGCCTACATAAGTGCAGAAACCTGCATGATTGTTTTTTAAATTATAATACAAGCAATGAGAAATAGAAAAACAACAGAAGTTTAAAAGCAAAACAATTTTTGAAACGGATCATGCAGGGTTATTCAGAGAAATCAAGATAGCATAATGATTACTCTACGTAATAGCTAAGCATACATTATTTTTCAAAATCTTATAATTAGTCATATCACTTTTACTGAGCTAAACACATTGTACGCAGAAATTTAAAAATCATTTATATTCCAGCAAACTGAAAAAACTTAGGTAAATGAAAATGGATGTACATTCAAAGTGTGTAACAGTCACTTATTCAAAATAATACTAATGAGGTAGTTTGATTGTGTTAATTTAATTTGAAACAAACAGTTAATGCAAATATAAAATAAATAGGAATACAGCCAATTTGTGACATTTCAATTAGAATTTATTTATTTATTTAATTTAAAAATAATTACTTTTAGAATGGCCTTTGTAACTAAATTTTGCACAAAAAGAATATGATATACTAATCTTAGTGTCAATTAATTTTTTGGGTTATCTAATGTTTTCATTATTTCAGTATCAGCTACAAATATTATATTTTGATAATAAAAGTTGAAGCATCTCTCAACATTTTCCTTCATCAGCTCCATGCTAGTATGAGTCAATTTAAAAGCTATTCTTTTCTGCAAACAATGGGTAATAAGAGACTCATTATTAATTTATGAAGCTTTGATTCAGTAAGTTAATTGGAAAAATTGATGCAACTATCCGTTTTACATTACCTTGGTCTTGCAGAGCTCTTCAAGGAACAGCAAAGATTTCAAAATCTTTCTGGCATTTCTGACGGGAGACAACATGGATTTATAGTCTGAATGACAGAGATTCTCTGCACACACACAAGACCTTTTCGGTATTTCGGAAATATTATCCATCTTTAACGTTGCATTGTAACACGGTTGAATTTAATCAAACATCGAGCACTTTAATCGTACGCAAGAAGCTATTTTAACTTCTGCAGCTACATCGCAACAGTCACAGCCGATGTAAACAAAGTCACGTGACGATTTTTGATCACGTGACAATTTCTTGGCTCCGTCATTGGCCAATTCGCATCTACGTCATTGTTAACAGAGCTGAAATTCATTTAGTGATAAGTTGGGTATCTTCTAGTACATGATCTGTGCTAAGTCTGCGAAGGCTGAAGCGTGAGGCCAGGGTTTCCACGCGATGTGACTCGAATTATCCTAGCTGAAGGGTGTTGATTACCCCAGATTACCCTAAAACAGCTAATCCTGACCTATGATCTATAAATTAACTGAAAGATAAATGGACTGGTTTCTAGAGCTCCCTCTGTATGAATTAGTACTGTGTTACATACTACATGAGCGTCAGGAGGGAAGGCCAGTTGAACGACGTTAGAATGCTGGCTTGATATCCCAGACGATATCACGTACAAGACGTTTGCCACACACCTGTCGAATTTTTTTGGATGCCCACTGTTTTCCAAGGCGCACCTTTTTCAGCGACTCTTGATCTGGGAACATTGTTTTCATCAAACTAAATGAGGCTCACACAATGAGATAGGTAGGTGGTGCTCAGCTAAAAATGCACAAACTTGCAGTTCCACTTTACAAGCACGATTTTCGAGAGGATCATTGGAGAGTACGTAGCTGGCAATTGATGGGGTTTCCTTTGCCACCGGATCGTTGTTTGTGTCTCTGAGAGCATGTGACGCTTGATCTCCGATCGATTTCCCACAAGTAATATCGGTTCGACAAACCTTGAAATATGCCACATCCTTTTGCTCCGTTGATTTTGATGACTTGGCTAACCATCCTTCAAACTAAGGTTCCGATGTCCACAAATCTTTAAATTTATGCTGGTAGTTTTTAGCTTGCACGTGGAGCTTTCCTTTTTTTGAGGTGGTGTCGATGGCTCTTCCTCATTCGGTGCGCAATCATCTGCCATGCTGCAAGAAATGCAATAATATGTTTACCTGTCCCTAGTATAATTATATATTTTTCATTTAATTTTCCATCCATTCACGCGCTTCAGCTATTCTTCCCACATGCTCAACCTAACCTAACACTTTGATTCACTCTCTCTGATGACTTTCTGGCTTTCCTCACACATGACTTTCGTCATATATTTTCATTACTGATTTTATCCAATCTTGTTACATCACATATGCTTCTCAGAGACTTCGTTGCAATCACATTCACTCATAAACTCATAAAGTTGATCGTAAAGTAATCAAATTTATTCATTTCCTAAAGGGCGGGTGAGGAAATTCAGAGATTTTTCGAAAAAACTACCTGGCCTTTATTAATATGTATAAACTTTCCTCGACACTCAGTTGCTAGAAGCCCTAGTGCTTCAATTTCGGGTGACGGAATTCTAGGCTTGATCGCAGCTGCATCAAATTCTACGTCCGTGTTACAGCGTCTAAAGCCGGTGTCACACGGAGACCAAATGGTAACGTTTCGTCATAATCGTCTACGTAGCGCTACCATTTGGTC
>JACJUY010012858.1:3039-21166 GCA_014220935.1 Platorchestia sp. MABIK | reverse complement strand
GCGTCAAGATACGAAGTCATAATATCTCTTGTCCACTCTGTTTTGACAAATGATTCTGAGTTACATTTTGCTAATAAAAAACTGGATCGGTGTCAGCAACAGCCAGTCAACGAACGTCACTGTCCTGCTCTGTTTGTGCGCGTGCTTATAAGCTTCAATAGAAAATTGACAGGTATGTTTGTTGTTTTGTTAAATACTACAGCTAATATATTTCGTCGTAGAAATAATTAATAGGTTCATTCTTGTGATAGTGATTGAATTAACAGCAGAGTTACCTCACAGCGCCGGAATTTTGACAGTTAATTAGGTGGAAGGCGTCCTATTTCTTAGCCATATTGCACACCAACGAACCGTGTTATTGTGGAGATACAAACAAAAAAAATTAGACTGGGTTCTTTGACACTTCGAGTTACAGAAGGTGTTAAACGCGTATAGAAGAAGCTATACAATTAATTACATAAATTGTAACAAATGAAAGAGTACAGTTATTGACTTAAAACTTGCAATGTATGTGTGTGTTTTCTCACTGTCTTTCTTAGGCGCTTTAACACGGTCGTAGAATTTGATATAGCTGCGATCTTGCCTAGAATTCCGTCAATCAAAATTGACGCACTAGGACTTTCATCAACTGAGTGCTGAGGAAAACAAACAAACAAACAAACATCGGCATCTTAGGATGCTTTATTCCCAATCAAGCATGATACATATGATCTTAAGCATTGGTTTTTCAAATGTCTTACAACTAACACTATATATAGGACACCATGACGGTTCCCCCGTGAAGCCGGTACCCATTTCCGACGCCTGGGTGGAGTGGGGTATTGTGCTTGAGCTCTCCCTTATACCCAATGGGGAAAATCGCCGCGCCAGTGCCGGGATACGAACCCGGGCCTCCAACATGCAAGGCCGATCCCTTAACCACTGTACCACCGCGAGCAGAGTTTTTACATGTTAATAAAGGAAAGGTAGTTTTTCCCAGTTTATGTTTGTCATTTCAATATTTTTTTTAGTTCAATATTATCGGACGCATCATATTACTTCTTTCGTGTATTCAAGAGGATATGTGGCAGTTATTTATTTTACTTACCTTGTGACACGTCTGTAAGTTTCTCAGTCATTCAAGTGATCCTGCAGTTAGTTAACTTTATACGAGGCTTGCAGAAAGGGCAGCATCCACAAAGTGTTGTATTTCAATGTAAGAGAGATATCCTCTGTCTCAAAGTCTGTTTTAAATGTATAAAAGTGTCTGCAAGAAACCTAAAAGCTGTTATTGCAAATAAATTGATGTGCACTTATCTTATCACCTACATCCACGAACATCATCATCTTATTCAAACGTCATTTCAACCTGAAAACACCAGCCATCCTGGAGCATAATAGTATATGTCTTCTCGAAGAACCATCTTAATCATTCACGTCCTATAGTGGTAAGTAGTAATAGTTACCTTTTTTACATATGTAGTGCACCCTCCCGTTTTGCAAAGCCACTTTTAATACAACCTGTAATTACCCTGTTTCAAGTTTATCTACATTATCATTATTATATAAGAAAGGTTTAGCCTCCCTTAACCACGACAAAGATGTTCCAAGAGAGGAAGGAGGAGGGCACCATTTAGTATGGAGTTGAGGGCACGTGAAATCTATGCACAAGGTGCAAAGAAACAGTAAGCTAAGAAAGAAGTTCATGAAACAAGAAAAAGTGAAGAAAGTAGTAGGTGCTGAAAAACAGGACAGCAGTGAACCGAAAAAAGATGGTCCGTAACAAAACAAAACCTATTCTATTTCAACAAAGAGGAAGCCTACCTAACGTTTAGCTCGGGCCCTCACATAGTCCCCCTGGGAGTGCTAATTCCCATAGATACAACAGTTGTATCCCCCTGAGGGTAGTTTATCTACATGTTGACAGGTTATTGCTTAGCAATAATTACTTAAACACCTACCGATCGTGTGTAAAGGGACAAGGACGGGAAAATATTTCGGAGTATTCTATTAATTTGTGTTACCCTTCCCGGCAATCGAACCCGAACGTCTGGGAAATCAAGCCAGCATTCTAACACCGATCAACTGGCTTTCCCTCCTGACGCTCGTGCAGAATGTTACACAGTGCTAATTCATACTGACGGAGCTCTGGAAACCAGCCCAATAACCTTTTAGTTAATTTATAGATCATAGGTCAGGATTAGCTGTTTCAGGGTAATCAACAACCTTCAGCTAGGGTAATCAGAGTCGCCCCGCGTGGAAACCTTGTCAAAGATGTGTGAAGTAATTAAGTTCAGTGTTGCCAATCTAGCGGTTTTCCCGCTATATCTAGCGGTTTTATATGCATCTAGCGGTATGAAAGTGGCATCTAGCGGCTAGTGGGAAATCTTACGTATTTTTCATAGTTCCTAGTTTTTTTTCTAGCGGTATTTCTATTGAAGATTTTATTTGTTATTCAAAATGTATTTGTGTTATAAACCCCGTAAAGCTTTCACATTCAGTTTGGCTGAGCGCGCTAGTTTAACTCAGATTTTTTTTCTCGTTTGGTACGCATTCAATGTTGAGCAACTGCTCGCTGCTAGCTAGTGCTAGCCGGCACCGCATTAGTCATGCTACCGCCTACCACGCCTGCTACGAGCAACCGCTCGAGTGTCGATACGGTGTGTTGCCTGTTCGTAACAAAGACGCGTGCAAACATGTTAAATAAGTGAATAGTGATTTGTCAAAGGCGCACTGTAGCCTATGCAAAATAAATTTAAATGGCAAAGCCACAGTAAAACTAAAAAAACATGTTGAAAAGAGTGGAGCTCCAGCGACAGATATAATTCGGTTTATTATCCAGAAATGAAATGGAACAACATTACTGATAGCCAATCTTGCATTATATTTAACATGTCATTCCGCCAATGTAAATTGCGATCATCTGACAGATATGTTGAAGTCCACAATGAAGGCAGTAAAGTAACGTCCCAATTAAAGATGCACAAAATAAGATGATCAGAGATTATCAAAAAAAGTTTATAGTCCTCATTTTCAGAATGATCTGCTGACTGATGTTGGTGAGGGCAAGTACAGTCTACTCCTAGAAGAGTCAAATGACATAACAATTCATAAAATGCTTTGTATTATCAAGTTCTTTCAACGTATCTAAATCTTTTTAAATTGGAAACTTGCAATGCCCAGTCTAATGTGGGTGCGCTAAAATGTGAGTTGAAAAGTAAAATACTTGATATTGGTTAACTTCTAGCAATAGGCACTGACAATGCCAGCGCCATGGTTGGTGTAACCAATGGAGCATTTCAAAAGCTGAAAAAAAAAGTTCATTCTCTAATACAATTTAGATGTGTGTATAATTCAAAGCAGCTTGATGTACCTTATGCAGCATCTGAATTTCCTCCTCGAAATTTCAGCAAAAGGTCAGACAAGGTGGCTCTCGATCGAATGTGCAGGTTGTAAAATTTTAGCACAATGGATTGAGTTGAAATCGCATTTCTAAATTACAAAATCGAAGGAGAAATACTCCGTGATGGATTAATCTTATTATCAAATAAGTAGCTCTACGTATCGAATACCAAGAAGTGTTCTTCAAAAAATTTGAAGATCAGACGCATATCCAAGTNCGTCTTTCGTGAGCGATACCTGATGACATTCAAATGTGCGACATTAATCACAGCAGCAGTGCAGTTTCGTCAACACAAAATTCTGACTCGTTTCATTGCATTTCGTTCAAGTGGGCACCAGTAAGGTGCTTTCATATTGGCTTTCAATTTTCAATTTTTCACAGATTAGGCGGGCACTTCCTTAACGGAGCTCTGATTACCCTATATTTGGTCATATTCTTCATTACCCTAAACAGAACCCTAAGGTACCCCTGATTACCCTAAACTAGGGTAATTACCCTGCTCGTGGAAACACAAAGCTTTGAACATGTTACCTCTCCTCCCCTTTCCCCCCACCTCATTTTACATTCCACCAATGAATGGCGCTCAATGAGACGCTTAAAACCATATATGGCAACCCTAGGTTTGCTGATGTGCAACATGTACTAGCTTCACCGACCTTTTAAGAGTCCAGGACGTGGCGACGGGTCAAGTAACTTAGATTGAGTAGAAGCGAGCGAAGTTCTTGTGAATGCAGCTCCAAAAGCGAGACGCATTAACTAACATCACGTTAGTTGATGCCGTGAAGTGAAGATATCTTTGTTTATGTTCTTCGTTAAGGTTCCGGAAAACATGAAAACGTCGGTGAAAACTTATCAAGTGTGTTCTGCGTCACGTTCTTTTCAAGGTTTCATCCCCTGCGCAGATTGATCTCGTGAGTCTTGAATGCAGACAATTTCCAGTTAAAACCTGTTAATTTCAGACACAACCAAAAGCGCCTATGATATCTGAATGCTAAGTTATGAAACCGAATAAGGCAAGGGAAGTATTGATCTGTTTCTTTATATAAAATGTTTTCTATTATATTCTTTAAATTGTTCCTCTCTGGGGCATACAACTAATGCATTTATAAAAATTAGCGCTCTCTGGAGGAAGATGTGAAATCTCAGGCTGATGAAGGTACAGTAAGCTTTCCTTTTATGGAATAGAATAGCTTTTTGTTTCGTTAAGGCCCATCTTTTTCAGCTCACTATTGCTCATTTTCAGCATCTATTACTTTCTTTTTAAACTTCCATCTTGTTTCTTGAACTTCTTACAATCTTGCAGTTCTCTTGTGCAGGCTGCTGGGTCACACATTGTACATTGATTCCCCCGTTCCCTTGAATTACGTACTCGATGGTACCTGCATGCCTCCTTTCTTGGGAACACTTGTGTTGTGGTTAGGGAGGCTTCAACTAATGTATGATACAATCTACAATCTTGAAATAGTTTTCAATTAAGTTTTATTATTCTGTATCGAAATAAAAATTTTTAAATACTTCTTGGAGCTATACATTTTTTAAGAGATTTTACCTTATTTCTAACTAGCGCTGGTCTTCTCATGTTCGGTGCATGATCGACCATCACGTTGATAAATTACCTTTCTGAACGATGCGTAAGAAAAATTAGAATCTTTTTTGAGCCATATTGGACAAGGTTAAAAAGGAAAGCTTGAATGTTTAAGTTTTGAACAAACGTCTTCAGTATTATTTGTTTCTCATCAAAAAATATTTGCGATCTTCAATTTTATTATGAGGGAGTAAAATGTATTACTCAACTACCGGGTGACCCAGCGAAGTGGGGAGAAATAAAAGTTAGTTTTTTTCAGTTATATGAAGGCCAATCAAAACAACTAATGTATCAACAACTCATGCCCAACAATAACAACTCATGCCCAAGATTTAGTCAGTTTTTGCTTCAGAACCTCCACACTTGAGTGGGATACAGCTTCTGCTCTAAGATTCGGTGCCTGTTGAACGTCGAACTTCATTCAGAGACAAAAACCAGCTTCGATAATGGTGGGGGCAGGTGTTACGTCCACAGGTCTCAAAACTCCTTTCATTGAGTTTTGAGGGCCCTAGCTCAGAGTTAGGTAGGCCTTCTTTTTGTTGAAATAAATTGTTTTTGTTCTGTCAAGGACCATCTTTTTTCGGTTCACTGCTGTCCTGTTTTTCAGTAACTACTACTTTCTTCTTCAACTTTGATCTTGTTTCATGAACTTCTTTTTCAACTTAATGTTTCTATGCTTTTTCTGCATAAATTCCTTGTTCTCCTAACTCCTAACTAAATTATGCCTTCCTTCTTCCACTCTTTGGATCGCATTTGTTGTGGATAGGGAGGCTTAAACTAACTAACAATCTAATAATCTAATCTGCGTTCCGCTGTCATTAAAATGTCAGTTATTACATGGTTCGCATTGATCTAAAAACCCAAAATTTAGTGTAAATTGAAATAATATCCTATAAAGGAAATACATTTTTTAGGTCTCATGCGTTTAATTTACTTAAATACTAGTTTTCTCAGGCTTAATGATGGGAATTCATTTTGGGTCCCATACGGTCAGAAAGTCTTGGTTATTTAATATTGCATTAATTTGTTTGTTTCGCAGTCTTCCAGGCTTTACCATAAAGGAATCATCAATATACAGGTGAGATTCTACGATTTATGCTACCACTTCTCTCGTCACAGCATGCATCTACTCCCGCCATTTGATATAAAATATTGTGAGCTAATTATGTGAGCTTGATTTCGAGCAGAAGTAATGGCTGCTTAAACCTTCCATTTAATTTTTATGATGAGAGCTTACTGATTCGGGTGAGCAGTAATAATCAAAATATACCTCAGTAAAACAATTAAATCTTTGAAGTAGAATTAAAAATTCACGTTAAAATTTTTTGCATCCTTATACGCTGCTGACTGCTTTCACTATTAAACTACGAATGATTTATTCACATGTTTGGTACTTCACTTAGCGCGTAAAATGGATCTGGATCGTCGACCAAGAGGAAGGCTCCGTGAGTGGGAATACTAACGCAGTGAGGGGACGGCTGCAGAGAGAGCTCTTCTTCGGCACTCGCGGACTGGTTCTTTTGGGTGGATCCTATCGGGAGGGAAGGTGTGAAACCCTTTCAGGGAGCTTGCACTCGAATATTATTGTCCAGGTAGGCTGTGCACATCTCAATCACGGAGATAGACTTTAACTCTGAGAAGAGATACTCATATAATCGCGTTGGAGGAATAAAGAACAATTCATTCTCATGAGATCCGTAGAGTCTCAAACTTGACATTTCAAACTGAGAGTGAATCTGCCCTGAATGAGACGAGGGGCGGAGCAAACATTTGCGATGTTTTCCTCGTTAAGTCAAACAAACCTAATATTTTAACACAGTGGCTTTCATCAAAATTTGAACTGATTTATTCTATACACTTACGCCGATTTTTACGGGTTTCACCCTGGCCCCCTTCAATATTTTTACTTGGTATCGAAACAAAGTACATGCCAGTGTGGCTCCTTACCAAACTTATGCTAGCGATTTTTTTTTACAAATCCTAGCTTATCTCGAGTATTGGTCTGTCTTAATGATAACTCGGAAATAATTTTCTTTAGAGATTTCTATAACAGTAATAGTAATTTTTGGACTCATTGCCCAACTGCTTCCAAGTATCGGCACCGGTTTTCTCGAAATTTGGCATTGCAGTTAACTTTCAGATTACCATAGAATGCACAGAGCAACAAACTTCAAGTCACTGTGAGCACCTCGATAGTAACATCTTCAGGGTTTAGTGGAGCATCAGAATGAGAACAGTCGTCATTGCTGTTGCAAGCATTTTTTAAATCATCGTTTTTTGTAACTGAATTTCTCCTTTTAAACTTGTAATTTATCCGCATACCACAGTTCTTAAGCGTGCTTCGAAGCGTGACTAATTTATTGTAAAACTATTTCAGAAGTAGTAACTCATCAGTGAGCATCTTGCGGGTGTTTTCAAGCCATCGAGGCGTCAAATTGGAGCTTGCGGCTCAACTCCAATATTATGGAGCGATGGACCAAGACGTGAAGTTGCAAATGAAAATTTTCTTGCCTCTCTGGCCTTCCGTGCCTCGCAACTTCGAAGGGAAAAAGGTTTCCTTGACCTATACAAACGTAAAATAACTTCTCAAATGTTTATTCCTCATTTAGAGTAAAACTTTAGTTCTTTCAAATTTTCAATACTGAAGATAAAAGCTAACTTTTCGAGAACTGTGGTAAAATTTAGTAGATGTGAAGGAATGAAAGAATAATATTAAAAATGAAAAATGTTGCATTTGTCATGCATTTCCCTGTTGTTTTCTTGACTATCCTCGTATTTTTCAACTGTGCCTTATCTTCCCAGAAACCAGGTTGCTTCATGAAAGAAAGTGATCCTACAAAGTTAGGCTTGGGTTTCGCCACTGGTTACTGTGCCGAGGTGGCAAAAGCTGCATCAGAATACATGAATTTTTCAACGGTTTTGAAGCAGACGACAGTGTTTGGATCCCTGATGGACAACGGTTCCTGGGACGGTATGATGGGAATGCTCATCAGCCGGGTGCGTTGCTACTTTAAATTTTTGCTAAAGAAATGTTTCGACCTATTAACATTTGCCAACGATTTATGGTCGCTCAGGGATATTATTACTATTCTGATTACCATAGAATCTGTTTGAAAATTTCTCGACTAGGGGAACAGCAACATGCAGTTAACTTGAGAGCCTTTTAATCTTGATGGCCAAGAACACGACGAAAAAGATAAACACTGCTGAGGATGTGTTTTATTAAATATAACTATGTTTTATTAAATTTTAAATAACACTTGTTTTATTAAATATGAATCTACAGTATAGACAGGTTTGTGCATTCATTCTATGTCAGAAGAAAATTGCTTAATGAGGTGTGGAGTTCATTTGCAGAGATTAAAATACAGTTGAGTTCCTGACAACCTGACTCACATGTCCGGGTATCAAGTTATTCCAGTTGTCAAGTCATCCGCACGAAGATTGGTAAAATTATAGATTTATTGAAATGTAAATTATTTTTATTGAAAGTAAAATTCGTAGTAACATTACAAACATAGGAACATTTGCAAGAATTACATATTCCCATTTAAAAACAGAACATCATATTTGCAGTTAGACTAACCAAGGAATAACACATGTTAAATTAATGTTTCTACGATTGTTATAAGTATGAGCTTCATTTTTCTATTACTAATGTAGCATCAATTGTTATCTCTATAATCGTTTATTGCCTCCTTGAAAACACTGTAAACGATGTTAATATTTATTCCAAGTCTCGTTGTCATGCGAGTCCGGTTGTCAGGTGTACGGTTGTCAGGAACTCTACTGTACTATATAAATAAATGTGCCCTGCGTACACAGCAAACAGTGACGTTGTCATGCATTGATTTTACCTAGTACTATAAAAGCTTGGAGTCCGTATATCAGAGACTGCCATTTACAATGTATTTGCGCTTCTTGACGTAGAATACAACGATGATCAGGTCAATGATGGGATCGTTGCTTCGATAGTTTTCGTCTGTATATTAATGTAATCTATATTCTGCGTGTGCAGTAAATGTCTTTTTTACTCTTGCTTTACACGATCCTGATGAGCTTCATGCGATGTAATGTCTTGTATCAATGTGAATTTTAGCAGGTAATTAAGATTTCATGTGAAAAAATTATTCCTATCGTTGTTTGACTTTTAAAGATAAATTAAATTTTTGCGAACTTAAGTCAGACATGTTCTTCGTGCTCATTTTAACTCTTTTTAATAGCTATTGGCCATAGTTGAAGACTCTGAGGCATGCATTAACTCCTATTCTGAGAGCCTTAGAAAACTTTATAATATCCGCACATTTTTTTTTTATCATTGTGAGTTTTAACGAAGGCTGTATGGGGAGGCGAGGCTTAGAAATTATGAGCTAATCTCTGCGAGCAAACCTTTTTACGTAAAACAGCTACTTTCTGCGTAGAAAATGTGCCAGGCGCGCGGTCAATTTGCTCGGTATTTTGAGGGTAATGTGAAGGGCCTTCATCACGTAACACTTTTCTGCAAAACTTATTATTTACTTCCAAGCGTGAGTTATTGGTAACGCTCTTTTCAAGTCCTCATGGAGTTGTAGGATGATGCTGCTGTCTGCTCCTAATTGCAGGTGTGCCAAAAATATGATGAATCTTTGGTACTACATTCCATCGCCAAATGAAATGTTTTCTCTGTATTAATTTCATTTCATTGACATTATTGGTTTTACTTTTAACAATGTCCGGTGTTTATAATCATGGATTCAAACCCCTCAGGGGGATAAAACTATTGTATCCATGGGAATTAGCACTAGCAGAGGGAAAATGTGAGGGCCCGAGCTGAGAGTTAGGTAAGCCTTTTTTATGTGGAAATAAAATGTTTTTGTTATGTAAAGGATCATCTTTTTTTTCGGTTAACTGCTGTCCCGTTTTTCAGTACCTACTACTTTCTTCTTCGACTTTGATCTTGTTTCTCAATCTTCTTTCTCAATCTTTTCCATTTACTCAATTTACAATTGAATTTACTGTTTCTATGCCCTTTCTGTATAGATTCTGCGTTCTCTTAACTCTATACTAAATGGTTCCTTCCTCCTTCCTCTCTTTGGATTGACTTTGTCGCGGATAGGGAGGCTTAGACTAACTAGTAATCTAACCTAATCCATGGATTCAAACTACCATAATACGAGCATAGGTGTGCTTTCTTGAACCGAGATTTTGTTCATTGGAGTTCGACCGTTTCTATTGTTTTACCCCCATAAAGTAAACGCCGAGCTTCGTACGGCGTATAGATTGTAGTTATTCACATTATCAGTCGCATTGTACTTCACTGGAAGTTGCAAAAATGAAACGCACCAATATTTCTACGTAGTTCCGGTTCAAGAAACAAATAGCAGCTTCAGACACAATTAAATACGAAATCAAATAACAATTTGACAGTTTATTTGGTTTCATGTTTCAAAACATGCGAAGTGTGCTTGTGATAACATAATTAGCAGAAACTGTGATAATGTCTCCTCAGGGTGGCACAACTATTGTACCTATGGAAAATAGCGCTACTATCGGGAAAATGTGAGGTTCCGAGCTGATGGTTAGATAGGCCTTCTTCATGTTGAAATAGACTCAATTTCTTATGATTCACTACGCACTATCTTTATCTGGTTTAATGCCGTCCTGTTTTTAGCACCTCTGACTTTCTTCAACTTTTATCTTGTTTCACAACCTTCCTCATTAATTTACTGTTTCTATGCTCATGTGATCTAGTATGAGAACACACCTTAAGCATAGATTATGCATTCCCACATCTCCATACCAAATAGTGCATTCCTCCTTTCACCCTTCGAACACCTTTGATCTTGTAAGAGAAGCTGAAACTAACTTACCTAATTCCTGCTGGTGTGCAGGAAGCAGAGCTCGCCCCTATGGACTTCACGCCGTCGCTGTCCCGGCGGTCGGTGGCTGACATGAGTCCGCCGCTGGGGAGTGAGGAGCTGGTCGTGGTCTCGCGCTCACCCAGCCTCGTCAAGCAGCCGTTCCTGCTCCTCCGTATTTTTAGCCTCAATGTAATGCTCTTGCAGAATTCAATAGCCGTATATATCAGTATCATATCTATTTATGATTTAAATTATGGTTCGTGGTTCTCATGAGAGGCCGCCGTTCCTGTTGCTCTATAGGTATGCAATCTGAAGGTAATTTTTCTATAGGGTTAAATGTTGGTTTACTTAATTAGGATCACTGACGGTAAGTTTGATTTGTTTTTTGCAGTTCTTTAATAAAGCAGCCGTTTCTGTGGCTCATTCTCTATGTTGTATCCAATTTCATTAAATGATCTAGGTTATATCTCTTTGTATTAGATGATCTTGAATTTATCAATCATCTTTGAGTTGTATGAACTTTATTTCATCGAAACTCGGCTGCCACTGAAATTGAAGGGGTTTTTATATTTGTTCAGTGTAGAATTTTACGTCGTTATAATTTTGAAAAATAACTCGTTTCAAAATGGTTTACCAATAGAGGGCCGTTAGCGATAACGATCCGTGATATGTATTAAAAAGTTTAACAATATACAACTTTTTTTCTTGCTGGCAGGTATTGGCCGTTTTCTTTCTGATGAACCTGACAGCGGCCTGCTTCGTATTTGGATTCACTACATGCTACACCAGAAAACCGATCACATTCGAGGCCTTAGCGTTCATTCTTGAAAGTTTACGTTTCCCATTTGGGCAAGGTACGTTCTCTGAACACAGGTATTTCAAGTCTATAAATATAAAGTCATGCGTGAAAATCAGCTATCTCTCGGAACGTATCTGTGATACAAGATCATGCTCAGAAATTTTTCTTCTAGCCGATAGTGAAAAGTTTCCGAGAGTTTGCGCAGTTTACCTTCAGGAAAGTGAAGATGTAAGTTTCATTTTATTAGCGCGTAATTTGCAAAGCTAGACTTGGTTTGCAGATGTGAAATTTTTTAAGATTTTTATTTTGACCATAAATACCATGAAATTTTGTTTTTTATTTTTTTAAATTGTTGCTCCTTAGAATATGGTGTCTCTCCACTCAGCCGCCTTACTTCTTACCACTTCTATCAACAGTGTGAGTTCGGTGGAACTTTTTCCTTTCTTCTCTCACATGGTGATATCTGTCGCGTAAGCTTTTTTTCTGTCTCTGTCTAAGCTGTCTTTTTTTCTGTCTCTGTCTAAGCCTTGTAACATCTTCCTATTAAAATACGTGTGCATTTGATGGTAAGTCTATGTGAGAATCTATGTGAGAACGTTAATCTAAAAATGATCAACACATTAACTGCCATGGATTAAGCTAAAGTTTAACATTCAACTCAAATTTAAAATCAAATGTAGTAAGCAATTATGATAATAGAAAACATTTATGGATTGTGTCTTCATTTACCTTTGATTGAGTATTTATGAAAATTGAGTTTGTGACTACTGGTCGGTAAAACTTCTCTCTGTGCACCACCGGTGGCTCACAAGGCGGTTAATTTTCCAGCGTTCCCAACGACCCCGAAAGATGCCTGCAGCCGCATTGTGTGGACCGCGTTGCTGCTCGTGGTCATCATTGTTGCTTCGACTTACAAGAGCGCCATCACGGCCTTCCTCGCCCTGCCTCTGTGGTGAGCTCATTATTACCGTCTCCAGCGCGGTTTCACAATTTAAATTGAACTTAACTAGTGAGGGAGGCAGTGAGTGTTTTAGCTCTTGCCTGAACGCCAACAATGTCATCTAGTAGGTCTTATAGCTGAAAGGTTTTCAACTATATGTACCGTTTTCTTTTTCTCTAACCTATGATTAATTTCAGGAGAAAGTAGTGCAGAAACAACTGAGGATGGCAGTACTTGCAGTAATATTTGTTAGTGTTAACTAAGAAATTTTCTCATGTTTGTGTTTTGGGGCTTGTTAGAAAGCATACTATCGCAAGTTTTTGTTTGTGAAGTTTTTCCAAATTTGGTGCTCCGCAAGGTGAGCTGATGGCTTCTGTGGGTCACTAAATAACTCTTGAACGATCGATTGGTGAATAGCTATGACCAAAATAGTCATTTATTCTTAAAAAATTGTAGCATATTCACTATATTTTGTTTGAAAATTGGCCAAGTAAAATGTTTCTTCGTTTCATGCTAGAATGCTACGCAGACCTTTCGTTTGGAAAACGTTACACAAATTTTTTCGGGCTGGAATGGGCGTATCAATTTTTTCGGTAAATTGAAATTATGTTTGACCTTACGCCATTGTCGCTGCAGGTCAAAAACCATCAACTCAGCAAAAGACCTCGCTGCCTCAACTGTTATTCCCCACACCCGTAGCAGCACGGAGACGTGGGAGTTCTTCATGGTGGGTGTTCATGAGCTGTATTTGTTAACCTTTCTTCAGAGGGATACAGCTATTACATCCACGGCAATTAGCGCTCCTAGGGAGGGAGATGGGAGTTCCTGAACTGAAGATTAGGTAGGCCTACTTTTTCTTGAAATATAAAAAATTTTCATTGAGGACCATCATCTTTCGCTTGGAGTAAATGAAATTTCTGTTAACCTAATCTACTGTATTGAAATTTGGGGATGTCAACTTTGGAATTTCTGTCGCCTAGGTCAAACTTCTATTTCGAATAAGCCTTTAGACCAAACAGCTAGTGTTATTTTCAAGAACTTGGATTTAATGTTTGATTTTATTGGATGTTTTTCAATAACAACAAAGCTGATATGAGAGCAAACTCTCTTTCGAATCCAAACAACGTTTCTGTACCTACTTGCTTGGTTTGTGTACCTACTTGCTTGGTTTGTGTACCTACTTGCTTGGTTTGTGTACCTACTTGCTTGGTTTGTGTACCTACTTGCTTGGTTTGTGTACCTACTTGCTTGGTTTGTGTACCTACTTGCTCGGTTTGTGTACCTACTTGCTCGGTTTGTGTACCTACTTGCTTTGTTTCTGTACTGAATGGTGGGTGCTTAGTCGTACTTTCTTTCGGGATGTATTTTCTTTCCCGTTTGATTTAATCGCACAGCACGGGTATTACCAAAAGATTTCAGATGAGGTTAAAAAACGGGTTTTCCGCTGCCACCAGAGGCACAAGGCCTCGAGTTTCATAATTATTAATTTATTTCACTGTGCGTGAACGTTACGGTTGCAATGGCCCTAGGGTATAGGCTCGTGTTTCTCTTTGTGACGAGTTCATTGCGAGATGAGAGAGGAGAAATCAGGAGGCCCGAAGATTTTTGGTGCTTTATTTGGGAGGCAATTTGAGGGGCTTAGGCAAAAAGGAAGGGGGGGGGGATGTATGTTTGATGGGAGCACAGCTTTCTCTAGCCATGACTGATCTCACGAGTTCATGACTCAGCTTTGTTCGAACGCTCGCCTCCCCGGCGGCGGCCCCCCAGCTCGCGGTCAGTTTTTATTAACGTCTTGACAATCTATAATCAGAGACTAAACTATATGGCAGAGTCTAATCAGTTTTACGACATCGTCTTATTTAATTCGGTGAGTTTTTATTATGACGTCTTCGAAGAACACACACTGCGAGACTAATCGTTATAAAATCAAATTTGTCTGTTGCTCTTGGTCTCTGAGCACTGAGAGTGCGAAGTAGAATAAACTAAGTTTATTCAGTACCTACTTGCTTTGTTTCTGTACCTACATTGTTTCTGTCCAGCGTTATGAGTATCGGCGAACTCATTTTTGAAGACGTAAGCCACTTCGATTTCATTTTCAATTTGTTTACTTTAATTTACACAATGTTTTAATATTCGATGAGCCTCCGTGTCAATTCATCAAAATAGAATATGAACAAACTTTGTTTCCCAACAGCAACAAAACCAAGCTCCGCTCAGTCAAATAAAGGAAAAGTTACAGCCAGTTGAGGATGCAGCAAACCTGGATGCAGAGTTCTTTGATAAGGTCTCGGATGGATTGTTTGCTTTGGTTGGTGAGTGAATAAAATTTGTTCTTTCATATAAACTTTAAATCTGAAATTTTCTGCCTGATGATGATGATGATAATGATGTTGCTGCTGCAACATGGATTGTCTTACGTATATGTATGGAACATGGCTCCCCTTTGAGGATATACCAGTATATTGTGTGCAGGATTTTTCAGCCTCGTTCCGAGGAGTGTGCTGATATATCCTGTCTTCGTCAGTGGTCCTTGTGAAATTATTACTGCTCGATTCTTCGAGCGTAATTCCAGGTTATTCGTAGCAGAATCTGCAGCACTCGTTCCTGGTAGCTGTGTGGGCTTAGTAGCTGCCATATCTTCTTGTTTAATCTGTTTTACTCGTTCGTGTTTTTTCTTTGACTTCCGTTTTAAACGATTATCCGTTGTTGTATTAGTTTACTTCATTAAGCACAACTTTGATTGCAAACTGTACGAAGAAGTTTTAATTAGATGGAAAAAATTCAGCGTAAAGTAACAGAATTAATTGTAGAACTTTGTAACTTGCACCAGAAACGGAGTTTCTGTGGCATGAATTCATTTCCCTTGAACAAAGATGACTACGAGGGCAACTGATTGATACCTACAAATGTGGCTTCCGCGACGTTAGCGGAGAATGGCCTTCGACCCTGTAGGTTATAACCGTACCATAAATGATATAAAATAAATAACTGAAATAATTTTACTCCCAGAGTCTCTAAATTTCTTTGCACTCAAAATTGACAGAGGCCCGGATACAGTTGTGAGATAATATCATGCTGCAGCACAGTGAGCGCGTTTTATAATTGTCTTGGACATAACTTTGTAGGAAGCCTCTCCCTATTTACAATTTCTAAATCGACGTCAAACTGGAACTCGAGATGTGATGAGAAATAAAGAAATGAGGTATTAACTCCGCACTGTCAGAACCTGCCTTTGTTCCTATTTAAACGTGGGATTTCAGTCTTAGTTTAACTTTTAGTAGGACTCCATCCGACAGCAGTTGTAGGAAGTATGAACGAGTTCTCAGTTCAAACGAAAATTGTTGTGCCAACACGAGAAAAATGGTGGCCTAATGAGTGTGACAGTTGAACCTTTCCTATACAGTTCTTCCTTCTTCCCAGCAGATATTCCTGGAATAATAGTGCTAGGAGCATATTGGTCACTGTTGGTGGTGGTACTAGCAGTTCTTTGACTGTTACCATCTTCTACTCACTCTATCTACTTTACTCCTATTCTAGTGCCAGTTTTTTTGTGGATGTCTGACAGTATAGAATAGTAGCAGGTCTAGAAGAAGCCTATCGGTTCGTTTATGTAGCCAGATTATACAGTGTTCAATAAATTTTTCGTCTCTGTATACATTTACGTACATTTTTTCCCTGTAAATCTTTTTTCCCTGTAAATCTTTTTTCCCTGTAAATCTTTTTCCCTGTAAATCTTTTTTCCCTGTAAATCTTTTTCCCTGTAAATCTTTTTTCCCTGTAAATCTTTTTTCGGAAAGAAAGGGGCTATAATTTCTTTAATCTCGTATGTTAATTTATCATTTTTTCCAATAAACATGGATCGCGCGCGCTCTCGCTGTTGATAAATCTTCAGAAATTTTAATAGCGCAACTGCTATTTGCACATAACCAATACCTCACTACTTCCATTATCATAGAAATTTCATCGGTATTCAGTACAAGAAATGAGTGAAAAAATGAATTTGATTCTAAGAATTGCATCCCCTTACAGGGATACAACTATACTATCTACAAGAATTAATGCTCCTGAAATGAAGATGTGAGGTTCCGAGTTGAAGGCTTGGTAGGCTTTCCTCTCCTTCATATCGAACATGCTTGTTTTTACTTTTTTACGGACTATCCAGGAAAACATGGTCCGTGAAAAAGTAAAACCGTGTTTATCGGTTTTATGTTCTTTTTTCAGCATCTATTTTTCTTTCCTTCAACTTTTATCTTATTTCATAAGCTTCTTTCAATTTTACTGTTTCTATGTACAGGGAGTGAAGGATAAGCCTTGTGCTTGTGCGTAAATTCTTCGTTTTCTGAATTGCTAAATGGTGCCTTTCTACCTTTTTGGGAACACCTTTGTTGTGGTTAGGGAGGCGTCAACTAAGTTGTAATCAATAATTAATTTTATTCTTTAATGAGTCGTCCTGATCTAACGTCGTGCTCGAAAGAAGTTTACATGTTATTGTATAAAATTGCTCCAGTGCACGTAACATATTTGCAGCGATGGTGGGTAAAACGGAACAATATCTACTTTGGTGATAGTTCCATTACCACTTCCCTAGTTGATTTTCTTTGAAAAAAAATCTTAAGTACAGGCGTAAATATTGCAGTCCATATTTAGTTTTTGACTGTGGAAAAAACATGTCGAATGAACATAGGTTACTTATCGGAAATTTTTGCAGAACTTGAAGTCAATAACATTGTAATTATGTTCTTGATGATCGTTTCAGCGTATGTAAAACATTGATTCTATTTCTCAGACACATACTCGTCAGCGGTGGGCCCTTTAAATGAATACGAACATCGTAATCAGCAATGCCGCTTCCACATTGGCCGGGAAGGCTACAAGACTGTGGTCGACGTCTTCGCGTACTCCCGCAACAGCAAGATCTCGGTGCACTTCGACCAAGTGTAAGGGCATCATTGTAGTTCAATGGTCGTTTCAATATTTTTTTAACATGCAATTATGAATATCTTCTGAAACGAGTATCATACCTTAACAGCATAAGTTTGCAAATTAGTACATATAGTGAAAGGGATTTTACAATTTCTACGCTATTCACAGAGTTCATTTCAGTTACTTTCCCTGTATGTAATGTCCAGAAACTAATGAGAACTAAAATGAATCCTCTGAAGAAGAATGCCAAGGATATTTTTTATGATCATCAAGCCTGGTGCATATATTGTGCACTGTTTTATGAAATGCCTCATAACTAACACTTGGACACAATGACGGTTACCCTCGGTCGAGCCGGTACCCACTTTTGAGTGCTCGGTGAAGTGAGGAAGTATGGACGAGTTCTCCCTTTTCTAAAAGGAGAGATTCGCTGAGCTGGTATTCCCGAAAATTAATAGCGTGAAAATGAAGTTTCAACACGTACTCATAGATGGTGCTGTAGCACATCGTAGGATACGTTTCAGTCTCTATACATCCAGCAAAAATATATTTTTAACGTAAAGGGTAATGGCAACTGCTGTCTCAATGAACACTTTTGACCTGACGGCACTGGCAACTTTTGACCTGACGGCACTGGCAACTTTTGACCTGACGGCAC
>JACJUY010012855.1:0-21178 GCA_014220935.1 Platorchestia sp. MABIK | reverse complement strand
GTCACTCCACACAAAGTCACACACTATACTCACGTGGATATACAAACTATACCAGTTTTTCAGCAACTACACTTTAATTGGCCACAATTTTCGTCAGATGATCAGTAGCACACGTGCGCACACGACCAGCTCCACGAGTGTATTCTGCGCACGTGTGCTCGAGTGGTATGAGCTGTTTTTTGGGATTGGACCAGGAGTGTAATTTGACTATAATTGATGTTATTAAATTATTTCTTGTACTTGCCTGGAGTAAGAGACAGTGACTGGAATGAGCTAGACAAATAGAATGGGCTGTAGTGACCCACCATGCCTGAGGGTGGTTTTTGACGTACTGTGATCCCAGTGATGCCGTCCGGTGGTAGCTTTTGACAAGGATTGGTGAATCCTGAGTAGTTTATTGGACAAGTCTGGTACACAGGCATTGAATTCTGTGTGTGAATATTGTGAGTATTGCAACGAGAATTGTAGACTGTTTCAAAGGCTTTGACATTGTTGGCCTTCACTTTCATGTTTATAGTATTTTGGTTGGGAATCTGATTGTTGTGCAAACCTAAAGGATATATGCTGCTAAAAATAGCTAGGATATTTAACTTCTGATATCAGTTATGCATTTATTATTTCTGATCTAAGTTTTATAGCCCAAGATTTGGGTATTTTGTGAAGGGTACTTAGAACAGCTTAATGTCTCAGCATATTTTGAAGCAATTACCAGATTAAAGAAGCTGGATTATCTGATTTCAACATTGAAATTCATTTTAAAAAATTTCATTCCTGTTAAAATGTGAAATTGATGTAGAAAAGTATGATCTATATATACTGCAATGCGTTCACAAAATTTAGAAATTTGGTTCCCATGAATGACATTTTGCTTGCTGAAGAGTAATTTTTAGAATATAATATTAATGAAGTTCAGGTAGAAGTAACATAATATAGTTGGTTGCGTAGTTGCTGAATTGTTGGAACGGGCACAATTTTTGGATGCAAAAACATCAGTCTCAATTTGGCTAAGTTGAGTTAAGTTGTTTTAGATTTATTTAGGCTAGTCTATTTTAGATTTATTAGGTTTGTTACCCATTGTTACGGCAATATCGTATTACAGCATATTTAGGTGTTTGTTTCTTTACTTTTATAAACGATGTTCCTATAACTTCAAAGTTGAATAACTCAAAAATTACTCCTCAGGAAGCAAACTATCATTTATGTAAAACATTCTTAAATGTATTACTTTATTGATTCTTGAAAACCAAATTTTTAATTTCCGTGAATGCATTATAGTAAATATTGACAAAAAGTATTGATATTCTACCAGAATATTTTGTTTACACTTGCATGATATAACTTGTATTTTTGTTCATTCAAGGATTCAATGGCTATGTCTGCATTCTTTGTTTTTTGCTTATGCCAAATTTTACTTGTACCTCTCAATTAAAAAATTATTATTCAACATTTTTTATGTGCATACATACTTTGCATTGAATCATGAATGTTGAAAATTTACTTAGAACTTTACTGGGTCAATGTTGAATTTAAGCCTTTCACGGAAATAAATAATTCGGTTCCAAACAATCACTAAGGAATACATTTAAAAATGTTTCACACAAATGACATTCTGCTTGCTGATGCATTATTTTAGAGATATAACAATAATTACGTTCAGATAGGAATAACATTATATGGTCGGTTGCTTAGTCACCGCATTGTTGGGTGACGCCCACTTTTCTGGCGGAACACGCCCACTTCTTGGCGGGAAATTAACACAGCTCGGTTTAGGTAAGTTAAGGTGAGCTATTTTAGGTTGACTTATGTTATTTTAGGTTAATTTATATAACTAACCTACCATAACCTACCCTAACCTCACCCATCGTTACGTTACTACCGTATTACAGCATATTTACGTGTCCGTTCCTTCACTTTTATATACGACGTTCTTATAACTTCAAAGTTGAAAAACTCAAAAATAACGCATCAGCAAGCAGAATGTCATTCATTTAAAACGTTTTTAAATGTGTTCCTTTAGTGACTCTTTGGAACGGAATATTTAATTTCCGTGAAAGGCCTAAATTCAATATTGACCCTTTACTGCACTGGATAAATAATTTGTGACAAGATTGGCTTCAAAAATAAAAATTTAGATGTAGAGTAGCCATGTTGGAAAAACAAGGACTTTCAACATCTTGATGATACAATTATCTTGATGTCAAAACTTGCTGGTAAAGAAAATGTAAAAACTTCATTAAACTAGTCAGTTTAACAAGTATCTGTTTCAATTAAATTACTGTTGTTGCTAAGTTTTTCTTATGTTAAATAGCATTTTATAAAGTTAATTTCTTAAAGTTTTAAAGTTAAAGTTAATTTCTTAAAGTTTTAAAGTTAAAGTTAATTTCTTTACAGACATGTTTTAATATTTTTAAGTTATCATGCTAGGTGATATAAACTCTTCCTTCCAAATATTTGAAGAGGAGAAAATAACAAGCATTTAAATTTGGAGATCACAGTGGCCATCATGCATCCCCATCACGTGAAGTTAATTGGTTTAGAAAAATTATTTTCAGCATAGCCATTGAATTTTTTGCTGTATGAGGTATAGTTCTATCTTGTTATAAACAGGCATTCTCTATGTTCATGTTTTCAAACTCAGGTTACAAATTTTCATGAAGCATTAGACTGTACAGGTTTCCATCAAGTCTCAGACAGTCCCAGTTTGTACATGTACCAGAAATATGAACAAATACAGACAAAGATTTTTGAATTTATATCATACAATACAGGAATTTTTGCAATGTTAAGTGGATGATGACAAATTTCTATAGAATATTAAGATGGCCAGATAATGGAGACTTTAGCTTATTAACTTAACCATTGAGGTAGAAATGAGTTTTGTCAGACATTATTATATTTTATGTAGAACCTTTATTTTTTGTAAATCTCAGATTTGTGATTGCAAAATTTTTCTACTCTTAATAGTCCATCAGTTGTAGCTATTGTTTCAGTCAAGATGTAAAGGATTATGTTGCAAATCTTTTTAAATAATTAATTGAATTGCCATTTGAGACATTCATAGCAGAGTTTAATCTTTCCTTATTGATATTGTAGGCTTAAGGAAAAAGCTTATGAAAAGAAAGCCAATAGGGGGACTGGTTTACCCCAAAATTCAAAAATTATAAATTTTCTGTTTGTTTTAGCTTATGCTATAGAGAATTATTTCCTGAATATAATGATATACTTTACTGCTTTGTGTGTTTATTCGTCTGCTACAGCTTGCAAAGGGCCAGTCACTTGCGTCATTACACGGCCAGATGACAAGTTTATCCGGCTCTCCAAACTTGAACATGTTGGTGTTTGAAATGTCACTTCTTCCACAGTTTTGAAGGTACAGGAATAGCAAATTTATTGATTGATAGGACCTAAAAAGTGCTAAAAATTGATATATGAGTTGTTGTAAAACTATTTAGTTTGAAATTTGTAACATGTCTGTCAAAATTAAAAAAATACATCTTTTCAGGAAAAATCCCTAAATTTAACAAATTGATAGATCAAAATTCCAATTTAATGATTGTTTATATAAAACATTTAGTCATCCGAACATCTTTCCAGTTCTGTAGCTTCAAAATTGAAGAAGATACAATTTCCAAAATGATTATTTTTTCTTCATTTTTTTTGATAAAATTCCAAAAAACATATATACAAGTACAAAAAAATTTGCATCATTTTGCATCTATGGTGAAAATTTCAGAGATATTCGTTGGGAAATGACGGACTTTACTTTTTACCTAGATCATCCCCCTAGGTCATCAAGCATCCAAGGGTTGAAGGGGGGGGGGCCCCCTCCCTTCAACCCTTCTTGACAATGAAGCAGGTTTGAGCGTTCAGCAGGCAAAAGTTAAGTTAGGCATACAGCACACATTTGAAATGCTTTGAAATGAAAACAAAACATTCTGACACACTCCGTGAACAATTTTTGAGCAAGTTTGAGCAGCAGATCACTCAGTGCATCAACTTTGTGAGGCTCTCCTGAAACCTGAAGTTATTGACGTTTGAAATAGATCTTCTCCCACTGTATTAGAGGTACAGAAATGACTATATCAATCAAAAGGGTACAAAAAAGCTGGAAATTGGAAGAAATCAATTTATTGAAATTGATTTAGGGTAATAATTATATAAGATATAAGATATCAAAAGAGAATAAAAGTAAATTTATGAAGAAAAATTCCTAAAATTCATAGAATCAAAATATCAAAGACCAACTCCACCAAACTTTAGATAATAAATTTATTTATCTAGAAAACATGTTGCTGGTACTATAACTTTAAAATTGTACAAGTTTGCTTTTAAATATCAATTTTTTTCACTTTTTTTGAGAAGGTCGATTTTCTGAGAAAATTATGAAAAAACACACGAGTCCAAAAAAAAAAGGTTGCATCATTTTACACCTTTAGTGAAAATTTCAGGAAAATCTATCAAAAAATACTGTGCTTTTTTCATTTGAATGGTCCCCTTAAAAGCTTGAAACAGGGAGAGTTGTGCGATTTGAATAATTTGTAAATTACAACAACTTTGCTCATTTATTGCAGATCTTGCTTCAATGAACTTAAAGTTTATAATTTTTATGCTGTTATCAAAATTTCTGTGATCACTAAAAATATTCCTGTAACTTATTTTTGGTAAGTAATAATTCTAAAATACTGGAAGCAAAGTTCAGTGATTTTTATTTGCTGCTCTTTTGTGTAGCACAACATTTTTGAGAAGTAAAATTTGAAATTAATGAAGGCAATGTTATTATAAGTAAATTAAGTACATCATTTCAATAAATTTTAAATGTTATGTCATCTAGAATAAGGGTCTCAAAACTTTCCAGTTACGATGGTGACTTCGGTAGAAACGTTTCTGTGATATTATCATTATCTAAACTTTTCTGTCTTAGGGTCATACTTATGACTCCCTTAAGTTTCAAGGGCCAAAAACAATTTAATTTTCTTGCCATTATCCTTAATTTCTTAAGCAGTTAGTGCGTACGCGCCTTTAGCTATCGCAGGCGGGATTGATCACACTGGCAGGTTGCATTTGGCTGCAAGTCTAAGTTTGGAAACCACTGATGTAGAATTATTCTTAAATATTTAATCTTCATTGTTTTATTGGTCAAAATTTTCTAGGAGTTAGAGTTACTTATGGACCCTCTGTATGATTTAGTGTTATTACCGTTTAATTATTGGAATTACCATGTCATTTTTTCAATTTTGTAACAGCTTGAAAGACCTTACTTATTTAATTCTGATGAGATGTTCCATTTGGTTTTTCTGTTTTCTTTCCTAATGATGCATTTTTTCTTTTTTCTGCCAGCTGTTCGAACAAAATTTTTGTGTTACATGCTGTGAAACTAATTTTAAATTTTCTCTTTGCAGGTATTTTAAACAGCTAGTTGTTACTAACCTTACTTGCATGAATAATGTTGAAAAGCAGTCCACATTTGTAACAATTTCACATAAAACTTGTGTGGTCAGCACCATGAATGAGCCGAGAAAATTTGAAGGCTTGCCCCAGTCAGAGCCAATGCAGCTCACAGTTGACACAGCAGTAAAACCTGCCAAGTCACCTCATGATGGTGTGGGTGTTGAAGCCAATGTCATGGAGAGTGGTGGGAAGAAATCCAAAGCTAAGTTATGTTGCCCAATCTGTGATAAACAGTTTCTAATTTTACATCATTTAGAAACTCATCAGAGAAGTCACACTGGTGAGAGACCTTTCAAATGTAAAGAATGTGATGCAAAATTTGCTAGTAAAAACAGACTTGTGCTCCACATCAGGAAACACACGGGAGAGCGGCCGTATATGTGTGCTCTCTGTCATCAAAAGTTCCTTCAGTCGTCTCATCTTAAAGTTCACATGAAAAGCCATTCTTCCGAAAAGCCTTTCAAGTGCATGCAGTGTTCAAAGTGTTTCAAGTTCCAGCAGTCCTTGAAAATTCATATTTTAGAACATGCAGAAAAATGGAAATTTAAATGTGAAGTGTGCGATAAGCTTTTTACTACTGCGCTAAAATTAAAAAAGCACAGCGTGGTGCATTCTAATAAAAAATTGTACAAGTGCAACACATGTGGCAAGCAGTTTCGAGATGCTTCTTACATTGCCAAGCACCAGTCACAATTTTGTGGCAATGATGGCTATAAAAATAGATGGAAGAACAAACCGATCATTCCTAAAGCAAAACGGTTAAAAGCCAAAGCAGCCAAGCAAATGGAGTCTTCGAATGAAATTATCCGTTCTCGTGGCAGGCCTAAAGGCTCGAAAAATAAAAAGAACAGAAGAAGAAAACAAAAAGTGCAGCTTTTATCTGAATCTGATGTTGAATTTGAAGATTTTCTGAGTGGTGACAAAAATAATGTGAGCAGCAATGAAGGACCGTCAGATAAAATTTATAGTGGTGATAAAGATCCTCCTTTCAGCTTAGATGATATGATGGACAATAATGAGATTGGGTCCTCTTTAGGGTACATTGACTTATCTTTCAAGTCACTACAAAATTCTTTAAATTTTAAACACAACGAGGTTGCAATAGTTAGTGATAATTGCCAGTCAGTGCGAAAGTACCATGACAAGCCTGACACCATGAAGGCATCTAATGCTATAATTAAGTCTGAAACACCAGGATCGGTGAAAGAAAACTTTGCGTTTTTGTCTGAACGTCACTTAACGACTTCATCACCAGTGCCTATTTGTTTGTCCTCAGTAATGCTTACTGAATCTGAAATGAGGCAAAGCACGCCATCGCATGGGTGTACTAGTAATTCTGGAATCCATAATGGTGCCAATTGCTCCATGGCGTTTCATACCAACGGACATTTGAAGTCAACGATTTTAAATGAAAGCGAAGCGCGGTCCATGCTTCAGCCTGCAATAAATCGGCCCGCAACGGGACCTCGTCAACTTAGCAAGGAGGATGCGACGTCTTTTGGGCAACATTCACTTCTTACTAAACAGTGTCCTGAACAGATGATGCAGCCTCCTTTCATAGAGCAGAAGCACCAACATCAAACACTTCGGCCGAACGACCTTCACCAGAGCATAGAGAAAGGACATCAAGAGCAAAATCGACGTGGCATGGTCCAGCAGCAAAATCATCTTGCAGAACAGCAACAGGTAGCCGAGAATAGATTTGAGTCGAGACAAAAAGGACAGCAGTTGCCGTCCGTTCAGGCTATACACCATCACCAAATGTTGCCTGAGAGCCACCAACAAAATCAGTCCCAGCCGTTGCAGAATGGCGCACATTCCTTGACGATGGGACATTCTGTGATGAACAAAAACACCTCCAGTATCAGTTCTCAGTGTCAACACAAAAGCGAGCATCCGGGGCAAATTCATCCTCTCATTCATATGTCAGACCACATCTTTGATGACCAGTCCGGCTCGTCCAACCTAAGTCAAATGAATTTCGCCAATTCTTTTCCTCTTCACTCATCCCAAAGTCATTTGGACTCGAATTCTCTATTGAATTATTCATATCCAGATAATGTAAAAGATTTCTTCAACTTATCTGTCCTCTCAGGCTCTTACGATCCAAATTTAGCCGTGGATATGCACGATAATTCTCAAAACTTACCGTTGTCATTAGATTTATCAGTTCATACTAACTTGGAAAATATATCTCAAAATCCTCAAAATTTAAGTGTACCTCATAATTTGAACAACCTACAGCACTCAATGACTGCAGTCACTGACGGTATGAACTCGGGAGTAGCGCAAAATTTGGCTTTGCCTCAGACCTATGCCATCCCGCAAAGTTCGGCCGAAGTTGAAAGTAACAGAACACCGCCTCCTTCTTTTAACTCTCACCCCCATCCGGATGCCTCCATGCCTTACGACCTTTCGCTCATTCATCACAATGCTTTCTCTCAAAATCTTGGCAGTGAAACTGACGACCATGCCAGTGTTCAAGATTACTCTCGAGTGAACTCCAATTTAATGCCCAATAGTTTGAATAATTTTGGCTTGCCTCAAGATTTTTGTTCTTTACAAAGTTCTAGCTCGTTACTGCAAAATTTAACTTCCTTGCCGTCAAATTTGAATAAAACTGGTCATAATTTAAATTCTCTACCTCAGAATCTCAGTACAATATCCGATGCTTTGACTCCTTTGGCACTAAATCTTCCTCTTCTCCAGCCTGAATCGATGCCTCAAAATTTAAGTGCGCAGAGATTGACTTCATTGCCGCAAAATTCATCTACATTTTCTCAATATTTACCTCAATCAATTCCGCAAAATCTTAGCGTTCAGAACGATTTTTCAGGGTCGTATTCGAGCAATTCCAATCAATTGTTGCTCTCCAATACAGTTCATGATCTTAGTACTCCCCAAAATCTATCGAATCAAGCCAATATAAACCATATATCTACGTCTCAACTTCCTGATGAGCTGCATCAACCCCAAAATTTGTCTCAGAATCACATTAGCCAACCCGAAAACTTGTCATTGCCTCAAAATTTGTCGGTTCAGTCGGCGGAAAAGAAGAACTCTTGCATGGCACAACCGCAAAATTTGTGCATAACGAGCAACGCTGTAGTTCCTAACATTTCTCATAAAGTTATGCCTTTACAACGCCCCGCTTGCGACGTTGGTTCTGTAAACTCAAATGCTTTCAACAGTTCATCCATGGGACAGAATCTGTCTCACGTCGATGTCAGTGACCGCCATATGAGACACGATGTTGCCAGGTCTGCCATCAGCGGTCGCGTGGACTCCATGCCTGTGAATCTGAACGCTTCCATGTCATCAGGTGCGACTCATCCATTTGCTGCTCACCCCAACGCGGCCGTGAACAACCATTTCAATGTTCAGCAAAATCTCTTGGTACCGGCTTCTTTCAACCACAACATGGACATGGCTCTAGCTTTGACCTGTCCAATGACTGTTGATCAAAGTCAGAAGTTTGACATTCCTCAAAATTTGTCTTTCTCCGGCAAGCTCAAGCAATATATTCAGGACTTATCCTGCACGTCAAAACTTAACCCAACGCCGGACAACGTTCCTCAGAATTTGTCGCTGGATTCGCAGCCTCAAAACCTTTCGGAGAGTTTGCCCCAGAATTTATCAAGTTCCAACAAGAATCATGGAGCATATTCAGGTTCTCCTGTGATTTCTCAATCGTATCTTACGCAGCCGCAAAACCTCACTTCTACTCAAAATTGGCACATGTGAATCCAGATGCAACGTGTACCAATTTATTTATGCTTGCATTACAATGCAAAGAAATGGTTGATTTTGATTATTTCTCGATTTGTTCTCTGCGGATATTTGGTCTTTCTGATCGAATCTAATAAAATGAAAGTGAAGCTTGTGCGTCGTACTTCATAATTAAGCATTGGTAAGATGGGTACTAGCGTTTTTTTCAACGCTGAATTGAGTGCATCAAAAAATGTTGTCGACGCCCAGTATGTGGAATTGTGTTGAAGGCGGTAAAAGGTTTTCTTCATCGCAAGTCATTATAGTTTTATCTCTTTTCTTATAAAGGTTTTTTGTATTGAATGGAAACATTCATAAGCTAATTTTGCTTTTGTGTGGCCAGTGTTTCTTGCCTGTTCTTGAATGTGCCATGTGCCATGCGAACCATTTCCTGGTCATTGTACTGCTTGGGCTTCTCTTGCGTTATTTGTTTCCTCTATTTTTCTACCCAATGAAACTTGTCACTTCAGGAGTAAAAAGAATCACTTTGTGAATCATTCATTCTCGCCTCGTGTATCACTTCTGATTTAAAAAATAAAACAATTAGTAAGAGCTTCGATCCCTACAATTTCTTGACATTTTTTTGACGAGCGCAAGCGTCTTTGTGGTTTTGTTTGAATGAATGTTCAATGACTCAATCATGATTTTGCTTTCAAAATGTAACGTATTTTTGAACACTTTTTAGGCCAGAATAAATTTCATTGAGAACAAGAAGTTTGATCCCGTCGAGGGGAATTGGAAAGTTCAAGTTCTTCACGTGTTAAAATAAACAGGAATTCTCTCAACATTATTACTAAAACAATCGTAAAAAACACAAAATTTCTGTTGTTTATAAAAACGTCGTTTTACAGGCTACAGAGGTATTGAGTTCTACACGATTGACTGTGTTTTAGCAAAAATGTTCAGTGAATTCCTGCTTACTTTAACATGTGAAGAGCTTGAACTATTCCGTACAGTTGGAAAACATTATTGTAAAGGTAATAGATGTGTGTGGCGTGTTCGTCGCGGTTCCACTTTTGTGTGGATGGCGTTCTTTTTGTCATACGCGAGTCCACGCTTCATGCAGAAACGTGTGTAATATCGGGTATTTTTTAGTGCAAATGTGCTCTCTTTTGTTCATTTGAAATGTTCCTTCCCGTGTCCTTTTCGATTTGCGAGACGTTATGATGGAGAACAAATTATCCCTTACTCCTTTAATATCGAACTTAAAGGGTTGGTGGTTTGAGAGCCGTTTATGTGTATTTCGCAAGAAAATTGTAGTGTTCATTTTGATGGCATCTATTTGTTAGCTGAAAGCATTTTGATATTTGTCATTCAATACGACGGACACCACGATGATTGATTGAAAAATCTCTCTAGAGAAATACAGCTAATGAGAACTACTGCTCCTAGGAGAAGTGTGAGGTCCCGAGCTGTGAATCACGTAGGTTTTTTTCTTAAGATAAAATGTTATTTTTGTCTGTTACGGATGATTTTTTTTGCTTGCTGCGTTTTTTAAATGTCTATTACTTTCTCTTTCAGTTTTGATCTTGATTCGAAGACTTTTTTCAATCTTGCGTAGGGTCTGAGAACATACTTCGTGTACGGATTCCCCGTTCTCTTTATTTTAATATACTAAATGGTGACTTCCTCCTTCCCCTCTAGGGAACACCTTTGTTGTGGTTAGAGAGGTTTTAACTAACTTATAATGTAATCTGTCGAGCAATTACTATGTCAATTCATGTTTGCGTATGAGCGGTAGCTCAAGTTCAAGTTAGAAAAAAACAAAGTCTTTTCTGCGGGTAGTACAGTTTGAGTGTCGGTAAGTTATACTTTAATGTTTGCTAATTGAATAGCTTGTGGGCGCTTTCTGATACGGGATCTTAACTATCAACTGAACTCGAAATACCGAGCTAACTTGCGAGTAGTAAAGCAACGTTGAATTATGGCCTGCTCCTACATTAAGCCTTCATGACGTTGTGAAATGTGTTTGTAACTCCCGGGAAATTTCAGTAGCCTCCCACTTTGATCAACAGGACTCCGGTAAATTTCAGTTGCGTCACCCTTTGATCAACAGGACTATTGCATAGTTCACTGAGCAAAAGTTGGTTATTTACTGAAATTTACCGGGAGTTGCAAACACATTTCACGACGTGATGAAGGCTTGCTGTTCGAGCAGGACATAATTCAACGTTGCTTTCTTTACCCCTCACAAGCCAGCTTGTTTTTTTTCGAGTTTAGTTAAGATCCCGTATTGAAATAAAAGAGTCCGATGATGCATGATACAAATGTTTTCGCTTCAAGTTTTTCAGCATATTTCTCGAGTGTATTTGAAAAAAGTATACCTTAAATTATTTTCTTTACTAAAAATTAAAAGTCTTCTTAGTGTTGATATTTTGAGAAGACGAGAAAGTGTGATTGATATTATGGTAATTAAAAATCTCCCTCACCACAACTAAGGCGATCTCAAGCAATTAAAACATAGAGACCACTTAGTAAGGACTGTAAAAAACGGGGAATCTAAGTACAAGGACTGCCGCCTCCAGGAAGATCCTATTAAGTTACCTCAACTATACATGTCATTAGGACTTCTGCCTTTTAAGCCCATTTACTTTAAGTTTTCATGTCTTTCCTTTCTCTATCTTTCTAACTTGATGCTTCTATGCGCACAGAGTATTCTGTATGGGAACACACCTTGTGGATAGATAATCCATTTTATGGTTCCTTCTTTTCGATCTCTTGAGATCGCCTGTACTATGGCCAGTGAATGAATCTCAGACTAATATAAAAAAAGAAAATCTATGCCGAAGATATGTTCCCACACTTAATACCGTGCGCATTAGAAACACCATGTTAAGAAAAAAAGGAAGAAAAGTGAGATGCAGATGGGCTATTTATAGCTGAGGTAACCTTACAGTAACCTGCAGGGTCAACAGTCCCCATATCACAAAATAGACGAACCTAA
Organism: Platorchestia sp. MABIK; assembly: GCA_014220935.1. Classification (NCBI taxonomy): domain Eukaryota; kingdom Metazoa; phylum Arthropoda; class Malacostraca; order Amphipoda; family Talitridae; genus Platorchestia; species Platorchestia sp. MABIK. The sequence continues at coordinate 9,018 of JACJUY010012855.1, read as the reverse complement.
CGATTGCATATTGTGCGCCCATGTGAGGGAGGAGGAAATGTGAATTGGCTTCATTCAGTAAAAGGTGGTTTAGTTCACTTCCGCTTCTCACCCATCGACTAGACTGAACCTTTAATTGTCTGTGATATTAGATACCTAGTGATGACAGAGGTAGCCAATTTTTCTGTACAATAAATGGATCTGATGAAAGTCGTTTCAATTGCCGTTAATTTCACTGTTGTGGAGAGCGTTGTAACCAGGCGTGCTGCCGTAAATTAGGACACGGTTATCTAATTCGACTTACCTGAGTAAAATTCTTGAGTTTTCCTAGAAAAATTACTCGTCAAAATCACTCGGTAAGGGGGCATTCTTGTAGTAGAGTAATCAAATGCTGAGCATTTTATGCGTCGTAATTGACTAGAGGGATAGGTATTTGCTCTCTTTACGTAGCCTCAGTTTCTATGAGTCTATGGACGCTACTGCCGTTGATGGTTTTTGTGCAACCAGTTAGCAGTTCATTGAACAAGTCTATTATTTGCACCTACATTCAATTGGAAGAACAGTATAAGGAAGACAATCACGTGGTGAATTGGTCAGTTGAACGGTATAATTAATTTAAATTTGAAAACAGGCCACATACAGTCCGACCTCAATAGAACAATGATACGATACCATTTACTATGGACTGTGAAAAAAAAAGAGTTTATCATCACAATTGAGTCCCACGCAAAATACCAGCGCATAAAAACAACAACTTAGGAAGATGACAGAAAAATAAAACTCAAGGACGAAGTTAAGTAGGGAAGACGATGATGCACTGGAAATGTAACTTCATAGCATAAGGCGACATCTCGGTTAATATGAAACAAGTATCAGGGATACCAGTGATTCAGACGGTTTTCGCATTTCAAGCTCGATGTCGAAGGGAATTGATCTCCAAATTGATTTGGTTGTCATCGTACATGATTTCATTTCACGTACAGAAAATAAAATTTGTTTTCTTCTTGCGTAGCAGAGTATTCCAAGTTGAGCACTATTCCAAGTACTCAACATCTAGTTTTAACAAATAATTCAACGCAACAGAGCCCTACCAAATTTGCAAGAGCTACAAAAAGTACTTTTCTTTCACCATGCTCCATTAGCATGATTTTTTCCAACACGTTGTGCATTTTAAATTTCTGCATTCAAGATAAGCATTGAGCTCAAGAACTCAAATTAGGTTGTGCCTAACAAACAAAAAATACAACCATAAGAGGAAGGAGGAACACCATTCAGCTATGTGAACAAATCGATAATGATACAAGATGAAAGTCATAAAGGTAGAAAAAGGAAATGTGGAGAACCGAAAAAGGATGGTCCGTAACACAACAGAGATTTATTTTATTTCATGATCAGGACGGCCCACCTAACCTTTAGTTTGGGACCTCACATCATCCCTGGGGGGGGGGATAAAATAAAAAAAATTTAAACCAATTCTTTACGTTTCAGATAGAAATAGTGCTTTAGTAATCCAGCCATGACTAAACGGTAACAAATTGTCTTTTGGACAAGCACTATTCGAAACGAAGAGCAATTGACAATGAAGAAGCCCACAAGCACACTTTATGTACAAATTAATTATGTACAGAATGCTGAAGCAACCACATTCCTGTGATTGGTAACGTCGATCGGTTAATTGATGCTAAAAGTAACGGAAAAATGTCCGAGCAGATATATGCACTCATGTTGCTCAGTTTAAGCAACAATACAGAAAAGCAGATTTATTAGAAAAAATTTCCCTTATTTATGTCGAAGTGAAAGTTTGTTCACATATGCTCATAATTTCTGAAAACGCGAAAAAATTAATTAGTAAGTTACAATGTAAATAAACGTTTTTTTAAATAATTTTCTGTACAAACAGAAGATTGCTGTTTCATTAATCACTCTTTTCAGGTAAAAAAAACTCAAAGCAAAGAGCTAAAAACTACCTGACATGCAGTAAGTATGCTTGAAAGTTAGTTTAGTTGAGTGACGATGTAGTTCACCCGTACATATTAGGGCAATTTCTTCCTAGAACATTCCATTAACTAACATCATTTCTCAAAGTAAACTCCGACTGGAAAAGATTATAAAAATACTTTTTCTAATAGTTAGTCTTCTGATTTAACAAGACATACTTTCTTCCATGGCACTGAATGTAAAGATAGTCTGGTCATCATGATGAAACATCAGAACAAAGAACGTGCCATATAATGCGAAACTTTTCCCTTGGGCAAATTTTTTCATTTATGGTGACAAGGTTTAAAAAAGGTTCCAATATAACCGACCAAACACAAATAATTAGCAAGGCTTGCAAGCTCACTAAAATGTTGCAATATATAGTAAGCAATAAATATCAACATCACTGCACTCAAAACTATCTGGAAAACAAAGAAATATTTCACAGTGTAGTCCACAGTATACTATAGCTACACTATAACTCCACAAGACAAATGGCATGAAACCAGTCGAAGCCCATAACTCTGAATAACGAACTAAGTAGAAAGGAAAACATCTCAAGCAACGCAAGTTCACCCAAACAACAGTTCATTGGCATCTTTTCATGTAACGTCTTCGTACGAGTCCAAAAAAAGGTTTATTCATCCCATGACTGAAGAATACTCATTTGGTTTTTGTTCAGATGCAATGAGGTTTTCTTTTAAGATTTTATATTTACGTAAATTTGATGTTCATTTTTATTTAGCTTATTGTCAACAAACACATCAAAACAACATGCACGAGTGCTAGACTGTCAAAGAGAGAACATTTTTTAAGGGCACCCTGTATATTAGCTACAGACTGGCGTAACAAACTAACTTCACGAGGAAGGTTTCACCGACACATACCTAACTAAATTTGCTGTTTTTGCATATGACATAACAAAAGTTGTTGACGTAAAATCAAAAGAACGGCTCAAAAAACTAAGCTTACGTATCCACATTAGTAAATATATTTATTTGAAGTCAAGGTAATTTTAGTTTCAGTACGAATATTCAAGAGCATCCTAATCCATTAATTATAGTTATAAGACTTGCCAACAGTGTCAACTGAATAGTACTCTCAATATCATTTCATCAAAATAAAATACATTCATACATTTTTGTTCCACAATTTACATAAACATCAATTTTCTTAATATTGAATTTTAACCATGTCAGATTCCCAGAGTACACCCAATATGAAGATAATTAATACACAATATCGCGTAAGCAATTGCTAATTCTTCAGAAACATGCATAGCTATTTTGTTTCTCCGAGGACCTGCCACTAAAACCTGATGAAGCATCAAGGTTTACAAACTAACACTAAGTGGAAGCTAGGCATCGAATTTTCTACACCCTAAACAATGCTCCAATGAAATAGTGATTGCAACAGAAAATTCAAATGCTCATAATAATGCCAAATTGATGAAAGGCGTAAACGGAATACGCTCTTTTCTTCTCGTGCGATTTCTGCAGAAATAAAATTAAAAAACAAGTCATGTTTGATATCCAGTTCTTTTCAGGACTTTAACAAAAGCCCCATCTAAGAATTCTCCATCGGCCTCATCTAGTTCAACAGGTATGCAGGCAACATCATGAACCCCTGAATTGTGCACTGTTTCAGACTCCTCTTCATCACTATCAGAATACTGAGGCAATGCCTTCTCATTAGCGCTAAGCACCCGATATTTGAGCTGGCTAGGCTCCTTGGCACAATTTTCAGCCTCAACGTCAGTTAGCAAACTGCGGCTGCAACAAATTGTACTTTTATGTTTCTTGAGATAGTGCTTCTGTTTGAATCTTTTGTGACACTGGTCACACTCGAACATTTTATTCTTACTATGGAATGTCATATGTTCATAAAGAGCACTCCTAAACACAAATTTTCGTTTGCAAATTGAACAATAAAACCGTGATTCTCGCCGGTGACTTTTAACATGACTTTTCAGAGAAGCCTTGTGGGCAAACGTAGCATTGCAAATTTCACACTGAAATGGACGTTCCCCCACATGGAGCCGCATGTGATTCTTCTTTCCCTGGGAATTAGTGAACTGCTGACCGCAAGTTTCACAGGTGTACGGCTTGTCCCCAGTGTGCTGCAGCATGTGGCCTTTCAGATGAGATGATCTGCTGAACGTTTTGCCACAAATGCCGCACATGAAAGGACGCTCACCTGTGTGTATCCTTTTGTGCATTTTCAGATTACACTTTTGAGCAAAAGCCATTCCACATTCATCACAGACATGGGGCTTTTCTCCTGAATGCCAGCGAATGTGCTCATTCAAATAAGCACGAGAGCTGAAGCTCTTTTGGCACAAGGAACACTGGAAGCGTTCAGGCGTGGGCGAGTCAGAAGCAAGCACTGCCTGTGCGCTGGCCTGCTTTGTGACTTGTGACATCCGAACCATCTGCCACTGCCCCTCTTGCATGGTCTCCTCAGAGCTGCACCCGGCCAGCCCTTCTTCAATTTCAGCAACAAACTCACCGTCATCTTTGATGATGCAGAATGTGTTCGTGGCATTTCCTTCGTTGGGAGCTATGTCCCAAGTCAGCCAGGCCTCGCTACTCATCCTCTCCCTCAAGCATGCAGCAGCCTGATGGAAAGCATTTGTATTAGAATTGCGCAGAAGCAGCTCAAAATAACTGAATTAGTGCTAAGAAAAAATGAAGAGCATCAAATTTATGAACTTGTACATGTCATGCTGAATTAGCTTAAATTTTGAGAGAAAAGCATGGAGTAGAGCGCTGCAATTAAATGAGATTTATACTTGAAAGAAAGCAAAGAAACTTGAAAAATCATAATTATACAAAGAAATTGTACAAATATTATATATGATGACCATAATATTAATATGATATTAAGAAACATTTTGTGCACTGTCATTTACAAAATAGAAAAATTGATAAAAAAACATATCTGTAAGTAGAAAAACTTCAGACAACTAATGAGTCAATTATAAAAACAATTTCAACAGGACCCAATTTTTATTAGATTTTGGGGTAACTGATTTATTGGTGCTTTAGTTTGACAGATGTTAACTGGACAGACTAGAGACCCATTAATTTCTATGCAGAATTTTTACATGTTCTAATACCATAGTTACTTAAATGCCACCCAAATTGTGAGCAAATTAGAGATGATAAAAATGTAAATGATTTGATTAAATTGGTCTTCATCAAGTAAATATGAATTATAAGCAGTTTTATATAACAAAACTCACCTACAAGATGAACAGCTGTTTGAAAGCTCAAATAGGCATGTCTTTCATAGTTTGATCATCTGAGAGAAATTATCACAGCTATGGGTTAAAAATTGTTATAACAGGTAGCAACTCTAGCGTAACTGTATAAAAATTAAAAATAGTTACATTTAAGAAAAAAAAATTTAAAAACCGTCAAATTATCTAACCTTAATTATGTTTACTGCTCAGCATTGAGGTTTCATTGTTTGCTTTACATACTTCTACATATTCATTGAAAATGAGCCAAATAAGCAGAATCTATTGTATTAGTTTGTAAAACATCTACTGTACAAATAACTCTGAAGGCAAAAGAGTCAACAGTACTTGTTTGCTGTCTACAATTTGTAGTTAAATATTTTTAAATTTTTACATAGTTGATTGATAATACAGTTGGTTAGATTACATAAAAGTAGGTTAAACTTTTCTAACCAAATGAAAATAGTTCCCAAGAGAATAATATAATATTTAATACAGAATTAAAGGGATGGCAATTTATGCACAAGCATGTCTTAACATCCTGCATACACAAACAACAAAATTGAAAAATATTTATTCAGCAAGATAATGGTAAAGAAAAGGTTATAAATAACTATGGAGAAAGTTATAAGTGCTAGAGAAATAATATCAGTGAATTGAAAAAACATGGACTAAAGAAAAAATTTATTTCACTGAGGAAAGCCTATCTAACTTCATGCTTAAGACCTCATATTTTAATTTACACAGGGCTAATTCCCAGAGAAAAAATAGTTGTATCTCCATCAAGGAACATAATAGGATATGTAAAATATATAATAATAGTTTATTTATGTTGATTCGGACATTCAACTATCTTATTTGGACTGCATAGAACTGCAAAACGTATCTCTTCCTTACTTTGGTACGCAGTCTGAGAAGATAAAGAAAGAATTAGCCGATACGTTTTTGAAGTATTTTTCTGATGTGAATTTTAAAATTGTACTAGTAAACAATTTCAGATTATCATCATTTTTTTATTATAAAGATTAGCTTCCTGCTTGAATGTAAGCTACTCTTGTTTATAAGTTTAGTTTTGCATCAGATTATATTGGGTGTATATCTTGTACTCTTTGCAGTCAAGTTTGCGAGCATTCTGGTAGGAGCTTCAGAACAGGATCAATATTATCAAAGCCCCCCATTTTCTGCCATTCAAGAGCACTGACGAATAATGCAATTTTCATCAATCAATTTTTGATCTTGGCAAAACCACAGTTTTATACAGATATGCGCATTTTAGAGTCCTACTACATTTTTAAACTTAAGCTGGGTTTAAACAACACTCTTAGTCTATTTTCTTTTTTCAATATTGAATTAAAGCCTTTCACAGAAATTAAAACTTCCGTTCCAAGGAATCGCTAATGGAACACATTTAAAAACGTTTCTGCTTGCTGATGCGTTATTTTCGAGTTATTCAACTTTGAAATTATAAGAACGTCTTTTGTAAAAGTGAAGGAACAGACACGTCGTAAATATGCTGTAATTTGATATTAACGTAACGATGGATAAGGTTAGGGTAGGTTCTAGTAGGTTCATTAAATAAAATAACCTTAAATAACATAAATCAACCTAAAATAGCTTACCTTAACTTACCCAAACCGAGGCTGTTATTTTTTTTCCGCCAAGAAGTGGGCATGTCCCACCAGAAAAGCGGGCGTCACCCAACAATGCGGCAACTAAGCAACCGACCATATAATGTTAGGGGTTTCTTTGAAGTTAGCCCCGTTGGTTAAATTTTTAATAACTAAACCTGCCGCTAGGTGGCGCCACGTGTTTTAAGCTTAACTCAACGCGAGAAAAACGGATACACCATCCACGGCTCTCTATCACTTACCCAACCCAACAACTGACACAATTATTTTTAATTTTTAATTTTTATTTATGAGGGAAGCTTTTACATATTTTGCTAATCAACTTTTCGAATACATCTCTCGCGTCGAGTTAAGGACAGCGTCCCCCATAGGAATCCAGAATTCTGAGAATTTTTGAGAAATAAAGATTATTGCTGCTATAGGAAGTGTANTTGGGGTTTCAAAATGCATCTCCTCCTACAGTTTTCAAGCTACAGTAATGATTTTGATATCATTGGATGCGTAAAATTGAGGGCTTTTCAATGAGTCCAAATTGATCTCACCATTACCTTTTTTTCAAAAGTTATGACGTCATAAATTTTCATTTTTTGAAAAAAAAAAAATTCTCTCTTTTTTTTCAAATTTTTTTCACTAAAACTGGAAATTTGGGGAGCGGCTGAGGACTCAATGGAATGTACACGTCTTTCAGCATTCAATGATATCAAAATCATCCCTTTTACTCGAAAACTGTCAGAGGAGATGCATTTTGAAAACCCCCCCCCCCAAAATCTCGTTTTCTATGAATATTTCGTTTTCTATGCGGAAAATCGCATTTTTTCCCTCATAACAAATGAATCCCAATTGCATTTCCTATCAGTACACTAAATTTCATTGCTCTAAGTTCAATAATGAAAAAAAAAGGTCCGTATGGGGGACGCTGTCCTTAAGCTTAAGACTAGTGGCGCCATCTGGTGGGAGGTTTAGTTATCGAATATTTAACTAACGGGGCAAACTCCAAAGTTAAGCCTAATGTTATTCCTATCTGAACGTAATTATTGTTTTATTTCAATAATAACGCATCAGCAAGCAGAATGTCTTTCTTGTACACTTTTAAATGTGTTCCTTTAGTGATTCTTTGGAACAGAATTTTTAATTTCCGTGAAAGGCCTTAATTCAATATTGACCTTTTCTTTAGGCATAATAAATTAATAATTGCAACTAATGTAATTTTATAGCTTGTTTTTAGATATGTCACTCTAAAATAGTCTATTTGTGCTTTTAACTTTGTACTTTTTAGAATTCTTATCACTGATAATGGCCTGCAGCCAAAACGTTTAAAATTAGGTTTCATTTGAATAGATGCCTTGAAAGATTAAAGTCTCTTATCTTGCTCTTTCAATTTTATTAAGGTTGCTACGGCTTCCTGATGACTTTTATGAAAACATCTCAACTTCTGGAATGCTGGCAAAGCATGTTAACTATGTCTAAATAGAATTACCAGTTAACCACCTATGAAAACAAAATTTCTGTTGTGCTCACATTCTCTTTGGACTCTCTCTTTACTGCAGATCATATTTAATCACACCACACAGTTCTGACTAATTGAAATGTACAGTCGTTAAAATAATATAGTAAATAATACAGAAAAATACAGTAAAACTGTAAAAATACTGTATTCTGTTTAATAATACAGAATAGAGAATAATGATAAATAGTACAGAATTATAAATAATGAGGTAAATCCGATATTTAGCTTCTTTCTATCCCTTTAGCACACTTTCTTTTGAAGTGTACTTTAGCACACTTTTTTACTCAAAAAACCTGTTTAATTCCAATTTTCATAGATTTTATCAGTTATTTTATTGTACTTCAAGGTAATCCTTATTTTTCGCTGCGAAAACAGACTGCAGTTCTTCTTACAAAATAGCTGAACTTGAACTTGAACTTGAAATTGAGGGCCAACAGTGTCGGGGCCTTTGTAACGGCCTGCAATTCCCTCCTCACTACTCACACACACAAAAACAGAGTTCCGCACCTGCGTACCAGACTTGTCCACTAAACTACTCAGGATCCACCAATCCTTGTCACAAACTCCCATTAGACGGCATCACTGAGATAACCAGTACGTCAAGACACCATCTCCGTACATAATGGGTCATTACAGCCCACTCTACATGACTGGCTCATTCCAGTCACTGTCTTTTACTCCAGGCA
>JACJUY010012853.1:0-21192 GCA_014220935.1 Platorchestia sp. MABIK | reverse complement strand
AAAAGTCATGGAAAGTCATTGAGCAAGTTGGCTACTGAGACATACAAGAGTCTTAGAACAATGGGGCAAGTAGGTCATGCAGACCTCAAAACTTCATATTCAATTTGTCAAAAAAACTAGCTCTCTCAGATGCTCTAAAGCAAAAAAAGTAACAAAGAGCGTAAATCTTCTGAACGAGTTTAGCGAAATATTACCGGTGAGGGTGTTAGGTCTGGCAAAAACAATTTTAATGCTCACTAGAGTTCCAACGTTAAAAATCAGAGAGGTATTTGAAAAAAATATATGCAAAATTCTTTATGTAAATGAAAATTTTACCGAAAAAATAATCCACTGTTTGACATAGATTGGGCTAAGGAATTTAAAATTTTGGAGATCTCCTCGCATTGTCATTCAAAATGAATGAAAAACACACAAAAAGGAGTAGCTAACATTAAAGAATTTATGTTTAAATTGCATAAGAAATACTTCAGGGATGATACCTGGAGGGCTTTCAAGCTATTCCACAGACGACGATCTCGTCTCAAACCTGACGCGAAGACCATTTTCTAAGGTTTAAGTTGATAGATGTGTAACCCTTGTGCTCATTAAATTTAAATCCAATAGTATTCTCCATACGAATAATAAATGAAACAGCAAGCTACAGTGATCTGTGGGTAATTGAGAGCAATCATTAAAGAGAGCATGACAAGATATACCACAGGAGCAGCTGCGTTTCTTATTGAAGGCGTGCGAAAAAGTTCAAAGGCCTTCATTGATTTACCTATAGGTTATTCTGAATACAACTATTTATGATTATTCTCTAGACCTGAGTGTATCTGTACATTTCACTATTTAATTTCAGTTATTTATGTATGGCTGCCAAACGTACGCCTCCCTCAATTAATCAAATGTGTTCGAATAATCTTTCCAGATTCTCTATAGGTGAAAATTTCAGAAACTTATTGAAATTCAACTGTTATGCATTGCTTCATACTCTTTTTTGTCTCCAGCAACACATTTTTCTCCGTTGAGTAGCAGAACTATTACTATTATCAGAACGTACTGGGCAGTGCCTCTTCATTGTTACTCCACTTATCTAAGCTCGCTGCACAGCTTGTTCTTCAAATATGTTGAAAAAAAAGGAAAGAAAAGAAAAACAATTTATTTCCAATAAGGTTCAAAAATGAAATGTTGAAACATTGGTTTTTAAAATCCCTTAACATTAACATCTTTAATTGATAATAACACATTGATATCGTAATAATCATGTAAAATGTGGAAACAAAAAATTATTGACAGAAAATCACAACAAAAATGAAAGAGCGAGTTGTTGAAATTCTGCCAATCTGCGGGCGCATGGGATTGTCTCTTGTACAATCGAAAAAAAAGGTAGCTGCAAGTCTTTGAGAGGTAAGTAAAGGAAAACCAAAATCCGAGTGACAGAGAGAAGCAGCAGATTCAGCAAAGAATTTTATGTTCGTTAAAGTTAATTCAAGAAAAGCTTTCCATTTATTTTCAAATATTTCTTTAGAGTTCTTCAATTGGTAGATTAACCATCAGAAGTATTACAGTGAAATATTGGAAGGGAAGTACTAAATATATACCCTTACATCGTTTACCATAAGCTGGNGAAAAGCTTTTACATAATGGGAGAAGAAAACACAGAACTCTACCATGCGTTCAGACAGAAACACAGCATAACTTTTTCGCTGGGGGCATCAATGATTTTTGTTTCACCGCCTAATTTATAGCCTGTGTATTGGGCGATTAAAACCATGGATGTGACTCGAGAAATAGCTACAGGAGCATTTATGTGAGATCAGAGAGAAGTATAAAACTCTCTGATATGGTGAACAGCTTGATTGTCTGGCTGATTGATAGAGGTAAATAAGTGATTGCCAGGTAATGAGGCTAATTTGGAAGCGAACATATACTATATAGGACGAGAAGAGAATGCTGGTAACGATGAAACTAGAAAAAGGGCAAAGAACTACACAGCGAAGTGTGAACTAATAGTCTGCTCTCCTGTTAAGTTGAAAAAATTTCAAGCATGATTTACTATTCATTTCAGCTTAAAATATTTGTTGGTATTGGTGGTAATTATGTTTAACCTTTCGGTTCATACTTTGTTAATCCGTTCTGTAACAAGATACAAAACCTTCATATTGAATGCCTCGGAAAACTCATATTAGAAAATATTTTTGTTTGGTTTAACCGGTGCATGGCTCAGGAAATTGAAATAGCTGTGTACACATTCTGCATAATTGGCTTCCTTGGCGGGAGGGAGACTCAGCTAAGAAAGGATCGTTTGTTCGTGAGCAGGACGGGCGCCTCGACCTACTGCCTACTGTCACGCTACAATCTACTAACGTTGCACTAAGGGGAGTGAGTCTGTCAACTCAATAGGAATGAAGATCTGAAATTAAATTTTCCTTCAATATTATCGTGAAAGGCTTAAGACGGACCTTCGATCCTTGATTTGAAGAACATGAAAGAGCTGGTCAAGAAGTTAATCAGCAACAACAGTTCGAAAGTTACAGAAAATTGATTAGAAATGCCCCGTAGCTCAAACGAAATGTTCTCGAAAATATTTTTTTCTAAAAATGAATGTAAGTTTGAGTAGCAGCCTCAAATTTAGTAAATATTGTGATATAAATTGTTTTGTTACATCCCAATGACTATAATTTTTTGATACCTTGTACACTGTGCGTGGACGCTCTAGCGCACAAAACCAAGGTAATTTTAAATTATGCTCCAAATTTGGGGTGTAGAAATCTGTATTTTCACGAATGAAATTCAACATGGAATAGTTCACTCACTGTATTACCACAGTTTGTACAATTTTATGACAAAAATTTTCACACGTGTCAAGACTTGTGTCGGTTACGAGTGTGCCGCATCGACTGTGTAAACTGGCAAAAAGAGCAGAGAAGGAAAGAAAGAAGAAAAAAGAAAGCAACCGCTTGTATACGAAAATGTTGGTGCATAAAATGTATTAAAACAAATTGGATTTCTTCAGTTTTATTATATAAAGGTCCTTAATTAATAAACAAACCACACGAGGTGTTTATTTTTTTACGAGGAGAAGGACGAGGAGAAGAGCAAGGTCGGTCCTTGAGTTCAATACAGCTCGTTAGAGTGAGAACCAGCTAGTGTACTTTAGTGTTGTTGAGGATAATGTACGCAAAAAGTTCGGCAGTTAAGTTCTTTCTATCAATTGAGCTAGTAAGCTCAGCGGAAGAATAAAACCCTTGGCTCGAACAAAGAAAAACTGTATAAATTGTGTCGGAGATACAGTTCACGAACGAAAAATGATTACTTTACAAACTTCTTGAAACCTATGTCTTTCTAGTTCATCTGTGATCCACCGTCAACCAGAAGCAGATAATGATTTAGAAGATGTTTCCGTTGAAACAGAACAATGAATTCTGATGTAACTTGGATCTCGAAGCTCAGTGAGCAATTTGAAAGCAGTGGAGCGAGCGCCAACATGTCCTGACTGCTAAATTAGAAGCATTGCGGAACAAAATGAACTGCTTAGATGCTATGGCTGCTACGGCTGACTGCCGCTCATCAGGAGACGTTAGCTCCTTGGTTGCTTTTGCTGCTGATGCCGCTACTGAGGATCCCAGTGCTTCTTGTGTTGTTTTGCTTCAACGGGTGTGGAAATGCACAATATGAGAACAAATCAAACAAATTAACAAGTAAAAAGCATGTAACAAAGCATATGGTAAAAAAGCATGTGAAAAATATGTGTATTTAAAGAAAATGTTCAAGACAGCAGTAGCTCTTTCATGGACAGATTCCACAACAACAGCTCATATGTGGGCTTGCGGTTGAATGGCAGTGGGAATTATGATGGGAGACATGCAGTCATGTGTTAAAGTTTGAACCTAAAACTTTTTAGTAAAAATGATTTGCACAGTGGCTTGTGTAACCTGTGCTCGCGCTAGATGCAGAGGTAAGAAAGGTAAGATGCAAACGCAAATCTCAGTTGTGGGACTGACTTGAGTGTCTACAACCTGCACGAACATCGACTTCTAGGGAGGTGTTATTCAAGGGCACCCATGTGTAATTTTTTGTTTATCTCATTTCTTCATCTTGAGCAAGACGACAGTGACGTCATAGCCAACCGATGGTTTTCTATACAGCATCTATTTACTCTATTTTATTTTATTAAAATTACTTTTCCCTTTTCTTAGATGCTCCCGCTGCAACTCGTGATTACCTGCGAGACTCGTGCAGCTGCTTAGGTTGTGAAATGATGCAAGCTATAATTTATCTGATCAATCAAACGCTCAAATTTAATGAAGTACCAGGAAGCTCATCAAACATTCCTGACTAGAGTAGGAGAAAAAATATCAAAAAGAAATGCGCAGTGTAAGTTGTCGATCCAATTTTAGTCGAGTCAGCGTTTGAAGCGTCTCTTGAAGAATGTTTACGCGTAAAACATTTTTTTTGATGTAGAGAGGGTACACCAGAAAGCAACGGCTTTTAGCCTTTTAAACGATGTGCTTTTTATGGATGCGGTTCAAAGCAACGCAATAAAATGAAACTGGTGGCGGGATTAGAGTCTATTCATACTACCAGCTCTGAAATTACACTAAAATTTACACTAACAAATATTCTGTAAAATTGTGTAAAAAAATGTTTACCTTACTTTCAATTACCACAAAATTGAAAATGGTGAACCGATTTAACGTACAGGTACGTGGTCTCATTGGATGGAGAAGTTAATTCTTCATCACATGCTTCTAAAACTTCTCTAAAGGAAGAAAAATTTTTGTATATAAAATTGCTTATCGAAAAAAACAGTAATCAGAACAGTCTTGTTCAGTAAGTTATTTATGCAATCGGGTTTTGTTGAGATAAAAGTTCAAATCTTTTCGAAGTATTCGACTGACGATTGCACAGGATGTATTTAAATGGGCACGAAAATTTTCAGTTTTCTTGAATCATCGCGGTATCAAATTAGTGTTTTCTTGAATTCTTTTAGTTCTTTTTCTTCCACTTTCAGCATTGTTCAAATTGAGCACAGTTCCTTCATTTCTAAATTTGCGCACATTGCAATACATGGTTAGTTTAGTTGGAAATGATCTGCCAGGAAAAGCTTCTGAGACTAACTGGGACACTTGTTTGTAGCTTCTTGTTTGAATGCAGCTATTCGTGATAAACATTCGCTGCTCCTTTATTAGGCGCGTCTTAAAGGGATTAGATTAATTTTTCTAGAAAATACAGAGCCAATTACCATGTATTTCACACGAAAACTATATCATTTGTACAGCTAAAGATCCGATAAGAATTAATTTCTGCACCCAATGAGACCAAGTATGTTAAAACTGGTTTACTATTTCTACTTTCGTTAGCATTCAAAAGTGTGATCTACATTTTTTTAAACATCCTGTATAGAAAATCTTAAGACTTAACAAGCGTGAACAACTGTTATCTTTTTCTCGTTATGATTACATACTCTAAATTTTTCGACAAAATGAAAAGAATGCAAGGTTATCAAATATCAGTAAACGAAGTTCTGCATAGAAAAGTTCAAACTCTAAACTGTTTTTGAATACGAGTAACTTCATTAGAAACAGTTCAAATTAGAATTATCTGGCTTCAAGTTATTCAACTATTTACGTAATTGATGCTCCTTTACCTTCTCTTTTGCTCTCTTTGCTCCATCGATTTTCTTCTATGAAATGCTCACCAATTAGAAGCTACCTTTGCATTACCATCATCTGTTTAATTAAGAACTCATGAGTTAGAGGTTTCCAGCAGCAAAATATGTTGTTTTCTTCCAAGTTCGTTACCAAAACAAATCACGTGATTTGGAAAAACCAATGTCCAATCTTTCTCTACTAAAAAATTAGTGCAAATAAACCTTGTAATTTAAAATATTAAAATACTCAACCGCAAGATAGATCTAGATACGAAGGCATAACAAAACTGAGAATTTAACCTTCAATAGGAGATGAGGCTCGTTAACCAAGTCTGGGGTCGATTTAATCAAATAGAGCTCGTTTGATGCTGCATCTCATGGAGCACTTGAGCGCCCTGAGCAGGTGCTCGCTCGATTAAACTGCCCCTCTCGAGCTCAGGTGCCCCATTTCGGGGTAAGTCTTGCGTGCATCTTTATTCGTCCGGGTAACTCGGCACGCCAAACTCCATTAGTGATTCACGACCTCAGGCATTCAGCTAATAAGGTCAAGTTTTGAGATGTTCGCAGCAATTTCTTATGCGTTCGGAGCTGGAATAAGGGTAGCTCAAAACCATGAGATTGGTAAAATAATTTTTTTTCCTTTTAATAAGTTGGTGGAGAAGAGCAAAAAAGAAAACTGTGAATCGATGATGAGGTTATTCCCTAATGTTGTAATGGGCTTAAAATAAAATGAATATAGATTTGAATTGATTAATATCCTGCGTTTTAATTTTTAGTGAAAGACTTTAATTTAAAGGGCGAATTAATGTTACGATGTCATCTAGTGCGATTAAATTGTTTCTTACCCTATACAAATGGAAGATAACCTGAAGACTTCAGCTAGTGGTCGTTACATTGTTTAAAGGCTTGAAATTCTATCGGTTCATAGTCAGTTTAAAAAATTAGTTTAATTTCAAATTTAAAATTCTAGAGACAATCAAGGACCTCTCGGCTTTCCAACATTCAAGGATGATTATGGAATGTGTTCGATGATTATGCGGTGCTTATATCTGAGAGAGCAATCCTTCAATGCTGAGTGGTGCATGGAGACCTTGTAAGAGAGAACTCAATTCCATCTTTACACACAAAAGGAACGCAATTCAAAAGTCAGAAAATGCACTGCCAGTCTCATGATATTAGACCTTTCGATAGTCCTTCTGTTACTCCTTTCGAAGTCTTTGCACATAATTTTAAAGTTATCTTTACATTGACAGAACGATCTTCTGGTTTAACGAAAAATCATGGGCTTCTGAGTAGAAAGTTTAGAGTAAAATATTTCATTTTTGCTAGAGTATGTCACCTAGAATTAACAGCTCGCCAGAACCTACCGCTTACAACAGCTCCTCATGGAGCTCCGTAAACTGAAATTTTGAGGTGATTCGTATCCACAATACAGCACCTGAAATAGACAACGTAAGTTGGACCAAGTCGACTGCGAATTTTTCCCAACGTAATTGTAAAAACTAGATTCACCAGCAATTTTAAAAACTAAGCTGAATTTACACCTATCTTGTTACTGAAAATAAGGTATTGAATTTTGCCTTCCGTGGTTAATGAAAGCAGAACTTGGGATGGTGATAATCAAGTACCCATACAAACCTTACAAAGATGCATACAAGCGTTCAGAGAAACAAGACTATCAGAGTTTAATAAGTATATAGATAGATATCAAGCAAAACAGAAAATATCTGCTGGGAGCAGAACTTTTCTCGAACTAGTGGTAAACTTTTTTTAGCGTCGTTATATACTTGCGCTCCAGCGTTCGTTCATATCCGGGGTCTTCAAAAACGGTTCTTGTTGAAATTGTGCTTAGTCTATCAGAGTTCAATTTATTACCGAAACGAGAGATGGTAGAGAGTGGATCTGACGCACGCAGTGGATCTGACTGAAATGTTTTTTTCTTCTGCCATTAGACAACTATGTACTTTTCTTTCGTATGTCCAATGGTATTGGAAAATTAATTCCATTAGATCGAAGCTAAATCTTGAAGTCATTATCTTTTCTTACGGCAAAAATTATAAAGCATTGTGTTCGAGCTATTTCCTACTGCCATGCGTGTATATTTCTATTTGTCATTAAAAAATATTCCATTGTTGGTGATAATAATTTGTTTGTTTGTTTATTTTATCCAGTTCTCTTGTCGAATTCTTCTGTTCATTAGTCGTGAAGCCAAATACTTCTCCTAAAGTCAGGTCATTAAAATTGCGCGACGCATTTCAACCTTCTTCGGACATGATCGAATGGTAGTTCAGTGGCTGCTATTAAAGGAGTGAGCAGTTTGGCTTGCGTTCAAACGAGGAGGGATGCTAGACAGTCATGGTAATAGATGTTGGCAAATGGTGAGGCGGTTGAGGAAGGTTGGAGAAATAGGGGCGTGCAGTTTTGGTCAAAACTATGTGTGGAGTTTTAGGGTGCGCACAGTTCCAGTATTTTGGTTATTGATGAACGGGTTATTGTTTTGGATGAGAATTGCTTCGACCATTTGGAGTCTGTCATTTCGCCATGTACCATCTATTACCATGAGCATGACTGTATAGCATTCCTCCTCGTTTGAACGCAAGCCAAATCTGCCAAACTGCTCACATCTTCAATAGCAGCCACTGCAGTGACTGCACTAACGTTCGATCCATGAAGCTGCAAACCCAAGAAATGTTTTAGCCTGAAGATGTCCGAAGATGGACGAAACGCGTCGCGCAATGTTAATGACTTGGCTTTAGGAAAAATATTTAGTTTCACGACTAATGAACAAAAAAATATGAAATGAGAACTGGAAAAAAATTAGCAAATTATTAACAAATAAAAAAAAGGAGTATTTATTAACGAAATTTGTATTAGAGTCGATGGTTCCTAGATACGCATATATAAATATATATATAAATATATATATGCGCATAAAATGACATGCGTTACTTTGGGGCTTCATGAACGAAAAAAAATAAAGTTAGAAAGGCGAAATCTTTACTGAATACTGCGACGCTGTGAAACTTTAGATTATGAACGAAAGTCATTTATTCATTGAAATTTAATACTGGGTATATACAGACCCTACAGAAAACATTGAAAAGTATTAGTGCCCATTTTCACCAACATGCTGATTTCACGCAGAATAGCTTCACAAATTAACTGCAGGATCAGTTCATGGATTAACTGAAGCATTGGTTCGCAGATTAGTTGCAGGATCAGTTCATGGATTAACTGCAGGACTGGCGTTACAGATTGCAAGTGGAATAACTGCAAAATTATCGCAATCGTTCCGCTGATTTTAGAGTAACAACCAAAATAAATGCCTGAAGACTGTTCGATCAGAAACAAGAAATAACTCACATAGTGGTAAAAACATCCGCTCAGTTCTCGCGAGATACATTGTACGAATACTGACCTGACTTACGTTGTACTAAGGAACCTCCAGTAATAAATGCCTCCAACCGTGTAAAGGTATAGGAGGTGATAGGGTTATTACGGATGAAAACTTGATTTACAATTTCAAGAATGACTGAAGCTCGTAAATTCAAATAATTTTACATGTTACCATGTGTCCACGTTCAAGTCTCGGGAAATGTGCTCAGTCGGGGTTTGCGTTGGGAGAGTCGGGGTTTGCGTTGGGAGAGTCGGGGTTTGCGTTGGGAGAGTCGGGGTTTGCGTTGGGAGAGTCGGGGTTTGCGTTCAGTATTCATAAAGTCTGGGAAGTGTCGAGGACGTTGCGCATAATGATCACAAAGTAAGGGTATTGCTTGTATATTCAGGGTGATGTTTGCAGATTCGGGGTAATCTACACTCGGTTAAAGGAATGTTCACAAAGAAAGGTTGATATTCACTCGGAGTATTGTTCATAAAGTCAAAGTAATGTTCATAAATTAGAGTTTTTTGCAAATACAGTGTAACATTCATAGGTGGGAAAACTTGATGTTCACTGTCGCAAATTCAGAGGCAAATTTGCCAATTTAGGGTAACATTCATTTAGTCAGGGTATTGTTCACTCAGTAGGGGTGATGTACTGTAGTTAGGTTAATGTTTTAAAATTCAGGGAAATGTTTTCTTTATTATTTAATATTTGTTTTCTTTACTTGTGCTATTTAGGGCAATATTCGTGAAATCAGGGCAATAAACGGATATTTGTAACTTTGAACGATGTTGTGTTGCGTGGGTACTTGCATGTACGTCACGTGAGGTACAAAATTATTCTAGTTCTCATCATCCTGGTTCAAAAATCTCTGCGCTAAAAATACGCTGGAATAACATCAACAAACACGCACCCAATTTGAAAAATAATTTCAACTCGACATTTAGCCTGCGAACTGGAAGTTTATTGTCTTCCCGATAACACGAAAGAGATTGCATTTGTACACATAGCAATTATCTAGTCATATTTCTGGGCTTTAAATCATATGTGATTTATGAGAAAAATAAATAGTGGTGGGCTCCAAAGCATGACCTTCTGTATCTTCCTGTGCTGGTGTCTGATACAGAAATTCCTTGAAAACATCGAAATTTTATTGACAAGCAAATACTAATTCACTGGAAGAAATTTTCGCTTATAACTGTGAGTAAATGATGAATTATTACACACAGTAGAACTGAAAAATAGTTTGGAAATTCTATAGCTTGTTCGTTTTTTTTAGAATCAAGGCTGTTTAAACCAAGAATGTTGGTCTGGAGACAGCGACGCACCAGAACTTTTGACAGCTCCAGTTGAGCGGCTGCCGTCGTTCGTGTTGTGCGGGTGTAGTCGTAGCGGTCAAAGCTTTGTCTCTGCCTGTGGCATCATTACAACCGTCACCAGAACAATAACTGAAAACTACGGTTGATTTATTACTGTTTAAAACAATGGAAAAAGTGGTGCGTGAATGTTGAGTGTTAACAAAATGACATTGTACATCAGTTTATTTGTTATGCAATTCGAAATATAACACTTCTTTACCTGTATTTGAGTGATGTCAAAGCACTGTCATCTACTGGACGCACCTCCATATACAGGTAAGCTGCACTAGATTGTCTACTTTAATCTATTTACTTCGGCGATTGCCTTGAAGGCTGAATATGACTCAAATTGCCTCACGCGAGGAAACATTTTATCACAAATTAATGCCGGGATTTATGCATAACACAAAAGTAATGGAAGATGTGAGGTGCGGTTGTACATCTCATGAGGCAACTCCTACCAACACACACATGCCGTTCTGTCATTAAAGTCTCATATTTCCCAGTGACTGCGCCACGACACACTGTATTTGGTTCATGTACTTGTGACTCGACCTACAGTCGCACGCAACGATTTGCAGGTGTGTGTTACGTGGGCAAAATTTTTTTTATCAAACTGGAATCGTTTAATTTCAATTGCATGGACTGTAAATCAAAGAAAAATGTGTAAAAATGAATTATTTAATTCTGCTTTTTATCTAGTTTAAATTTTTTCAAGTCCACGAGAATGCAAACGCAAAAAATGAATCATGAGGTGACTTTAGTCTGGTATTCTCGCGCTACACCACACACACGCACCACAGCCCCGCGGTGGTTAACGTGGTTCACATCAGCCCTCGCTGGAAAAATCGCGTTAGTGGAGGTGCAATCATCCATAGGATACAGTGGACGAAATTTTGAGATTAAACACTTTGACGGCGACGTAAACCACCGGTGGTCACGGAGGGAATTTCTCGATGCTGCAGACCGGTCAGTAGTCACAAACTCAATTTTCATAAAAGCTTGATAAAGCCAATTAAAGGCACAATGCAGTTGATGTTTGCTATTTTCAAAATTGCTTGCTACATTTGATTTTAAATCTGAGTTGAATATTGAACTTCAGCTTAACCCACCCTGATCAACGTGATGAAATTGAATTTTAAGGGGTGAATATTTACTCACATCCACGCTTGTTTTCTGAGTTAGATTCGATTTTTGTGTGCTATGCAAGAAGGTCTTCGCATCTAACTTTGCTGCTGTTGGAGCATCACCAGCACAGGTGCTCTGGCACCAGATTTTGTTCTAGTGCAATGCCAAAATCATGATTAGGTTGACTATCCCCGTTCTTTATGGAAAGAAATGTTACCATTTTATAAATCTTCTGGAGAATGCTTTTTTTTGGGAAGTAAAACTATTATTTGCGGGGCGAGCGAGGTTAGGGAAAAGTTACGGGTAAAGGCCCAATTTTAGTATTGAAAATAAGTAAGCTAAGACCCATTTTTAGTATTAAAAATAAGTAAAGTCAAGTCCAATACCAGTAATTATAATCAACTAAGGCCCAATTTAACCATTAAAAATGAATGAACCAAGGTCCAATTTTAGCATTAAAAACTAATAAACTACGGCCCAACTATAGCAAGGAAAATAAATAAACTAAGGCTCAAATTTAGTATTGAAATAAAACACGGGCCTTTCTTTATCATTATGGGGCGTTTCATGCTCAAATCAGCGTATTTTAACAAGAAACTATTTTCGAGCCCAGCATCGCATGAGCGGCGGCGGGACGAAGACTTTTTCTGCCTGGTTGACCTTGCGGCAGATGCCAAGTCTCAAATTTTTCACAGAAATTTTTGTCGTGAATTCTGATCCCGGCATTTTAGTTTCACTGGATCGAAGAAAGAAATTAGCTCATAGAAGTGGGGAAGATAACTGATATGAGAAAAGAGTGATAACTGAAATTCAGTTTCGAACGAACTTTTGTTGAAAGCGAATTTTGCGCAATGTCACGAACGTTTTCAAGTTTGATGCCAACTCACTCGTCACTTGTATTCCCTCGCCGAAGTTATTTCAGCGGTCAAGCCAAAGTTTCAGGTTTTCTCAGTGCAGAATGAACTTGAATGGAATTTCGATTCTTGACTTGAAATGTTCCGCATAAATATTTCTTTGACACATCTTACCGCTGAGAAGTAGGCTCGAGATTTTTAATTTCTGGTGCCTACGTTTTTTTTTGTTAGTAAGGCGTGAAGGCGTGTGCGTTGTCTTAGTCCATTCTTCGTATCCTGACTAGAAGTAAGGAATGGCTCATTTTTTTGTCCATAAGTCGTACAGCTGATGAAGAACTTGAATAAATTGTTCACATGCTTACAATTTCCAAGTAAGCTTAGGTCATATCGAGTTGACCCGCGCAGAAAAGGGGAAGATTTACGCGAGCTTCAAACAATGAATTAAAATTTTCAGCGCAGGCGAAATATTACGTGAGACGAAAGTAGGAATTGGGGATGTTGTTCTTTTCTGTGCAAACTGACAGTCCTTCAAATTTCTGTTTAATGATTTTACCGCCAAAGAAACTTCCTCACTGAGCTTTATAAACTGAATTCTCATTGGTTCGTAGACTTGGATATTTGACTGCTTTCAATACGATCATTATTGATGGTACAAATTTTACCGCTTTTGTATGATTTCAGGTTGTTGCTATAGATAGAGCTTGGTAGATGTAATTAAACTACATCAAATTTTGATGTAACGGATAATTGCGTGTTAATGTAATAGACGTACTCCTGTCATACATGGAGTATAAAAAAAGATCTGCAAAGCCCGTGCGATGCTGGGGCAAGCCCTCAAGTTGGGGCAACGCCTTAATTGGGGCAAGCCCTCAAGTTGGGGCAACGCCTTAATTGGGGCAAGCCCTCAAGTTGGGGCAACGCCTTAATTAGGGCAAGCCCTCAAGTTGGGGCAACGCCTTAATTGGGGCAAGCCCTCAAGTTGGGGCCCCTTCAAGGGGCGTAGGATAGGCAATAGGCTCAGGTTAGTTAAGCGTGTCTATCCCACGCTATGGGGACTGGCGCCCCCAGAGGGGAGACTGTCAGGTTACATCAGCAATAGATAGGTCTTCGGGACTTCTATCTTTCGTGTCCTCTTTGCTTCTTTCAGCTTCCATGTCTTGTTTGTATTTTTTCTCTGCTTCCCTAACTTTGCTGCTTCTATTCAAATGGTATTTTGTGTAGGAACACATCTTGTGCACAGATTCCCTGTTTTTTACTCCATACGAAGTGATCCCTTCCCTTCGCTCTCTAGAGAACGCTTTTTTTGTGGTCGGGAGTTTTTAATAATATTTACAATAACTCAAGCTAAGGCAATTCATAGCTCTACTGTCATAAAAATATCGCTTCGTAGGATGAATCAATGTTAAATGGAGTGGTCAATTTTGTGAGCATGTATTCCGTTTTATTTTTACCCCTGTATTTTCGAATGTACTTGCGCCCTTTATTTCACACGAGGCCAAGTTTTCCTTTACACGAAGACAAATTCTTGTCTTCAAATGTGTGTCGTTGAAAGTGACCTAACCACTACCTAGTCCGCTTAACACTTTGACTGCGACGTGAGCCATTTTTGGTTCCTGAGGAAGTTTTCATTATGCTACTGACCAACCAAATTCAATTTTTGAAAGAATCGAATAAAAACCAAATGAAATCATGATCCAGTAAATGTTTGATATTTTTAACGAGGCTTATAACAACCGACTCTAAATTTGAGTTGAATACGGATCTTTTCCAGATAGCCCCTCCACTAATGCAACACGTGAGTTCACCTGCTTGCAGTTTAAAAAAAAATGTACCTATTGATTTTTAAATTACTCTCAAGCGAAAGATTAAAACACTCTTTCGTTTGAGAGTCATTTGAAGTCGATAGGTGCATTATTTCGAAAGGTAGAAGTGAGTGAACCTATGTGTTGCATTAGTGGCGGGGCTTACCTGGAAATGATCCTTGAATTCTAAACTTCAGTTTTAGCTGCCGCAGTCAAAGTGTTGAACAGGTGTTATCTCTTTGTCACACATTTTTATTCTGAGTCACTGAACGTTAAGCATCGGGGCTCACACTTTTATTTTAATTGTGAAAAATGTGAACTCAGGAATTGATTTCCTCTTCGCGTTTCAGAGCGCTGCGCTACTCTACGGAGTACAGGCTGTTCCCATTTATGTTGCAAATCCAAACGAAATTATTCACACATTATTTCAGGGATTCTTAAAAATTTTTCAGAAATTACGGGCTTCTAGTTCGATGTAAATGGTTGTCAAGCGTAGCAAGAGGATGTCTGGCGTAGCTATTGGTCTTCAGGTGCTGTTATACGTGGCTATTGGTTGTAAAGGATGTTCAGTCTGGGCTGTCACTGGTTGTCAGGATTTGTGTGCCTTTGGATATCAGATCTGAGCTGTCAGACGTAGCTTATGATTGTCCTTTGGTTGTAAGGAGTTGCCGTGCATTTCCATTGGTTGTCAAAAGCTGTCGGGTATTTCCATTGGCTGTTACGGGTTGTAGGGCATTGCCATTTGTTTTCAGAAGTTTCCGTTCATTGCCACTGGTTGTCAGAAGTTATCAAGCATTTATATTTATCGTCAGAAGTTGTCGGGCATGTCCATTAGTAGAGGTTGTCGGGCTTTGCCATTGGTTTTCTGGGTTGTAGGGCATTGTTAACGATTGTCAAGAATTTTTGAGCGTTACCTTTGGTTGTAACAGATACAAGACGTTCCCATCGGCTGTCAAAAGTATTCAAACGGTACTATTTGCTGTCTGGAGTTAGAAAAAACTTTATGAAATGTCACATGCCATTGTGATTTTCCAGGATTGTTTCTCTGCACGACGCGAGGGCTGACGGATATCAGTGACCTATATGAAAGGGATCAGGCATTCTTTTTTGCGTTCTTTTTTTGTGTTTCCATTGAGCTTTGTTGGGGCACGTCAGGTGCCGCAGAAAATGTTTCGGGGAACATGCTCTGTAATATAAGCTATTGAATGAAGAACCCACAACTACGGACAGTTTGAAGGATTTTGTTTGTGCTTTCATTACAATTTTTCTGATTGTTATTGTCATGGTGCTCGGAGTAAAAAGGCGGAAAATTTGACATTACTGGTATTAACTTCGAACTGTCCCGTGTGTTTTGCCAGAAAAACCACCGTAGAGGAAAAGTTTTATGGCAGTCTGTTGATCACAGGCGATCTTTCCCCGACTTTGGCTGTATACAAGCTGTACACGCTCACGTTGGCGTCGAACATAGAATATTTGAAATGTGTTTTCGATGTCGAGCGCTCGGCAGCGCTTCGAAACTTGATAGCTTCATTTGCTGCTGTGACTCTTAGGGTCATCTGTGCGTGAAAACTGCGCTGCTGGTTTGTTTGAATATGGGGGTTTGTCTGTGAAATGTAGGAATGGTTGTGTGCGGAATGTACGAGTGGGTGTTTGTGAAATATACGAGACGTTGTGGGCGAAGTGTGTGAGAGGTTGTGGGTGAAATGTGTGAGACGTTGTGTGTGAATTGCGTAACTAGTTAGTTTTAATTAAAAAATAAGAGTGGCTGTTTCAGACAAATACGAGTAGTTGTCCGGTATAAGCGGTTGAGTACTTCGATATAATTCGACGTACGTTGGCTTGAGCTACCCGTTGGTCTTCATTTCAGAATGCAAATGAGTCTAGTTTTAGCGCAAAGAGGTGCGCAAAGTTTGTGCACTGATGTCTGTCTTTCATACAGAACTGCTCTTTGAAGCAACTTTTTACCGGGATTAGTTGTTATTTTCGAGTTTGTTGAGTAGTCACAACTGGTGTTGAGTGGGTAAGGCTTGCATACAGTTGAAAATTTATCATGTGAACATTTAATTATACGATTGTTAAATTTCAGTTTCAAAAATCGCCAGGCAGTCGCAGTTTGAATAAAATTTCTTTCACAGACGGTACTAAACTTGTGACCCAAGTTCCACTTGCGCTGTCCCTTTTACTGCAGATATATTGAAGCCGAGTGCAGCTTTTACAGTAAATGCTCAACCATGAGCAGCTTTTGTAAAAAACGCACAGCCATGTGCAACTTTTTTAAAAAATGTCCAGCCATGTGCAGCTTTTGTAAAAAATTGCCAGCCATGTGCAGCTATTGTAAAAAATTCCCAGCCATGTGCAGCTTTTGTAAAAAATGCCCAGCAACGTGCAGCTTTTGTAAAAAATGCCCAGCCATGTGCAGCTTTTGTAAAAAATGCCCAGCCATGTGCAGCTTTTGTAAAAAATGCCCAGCCATGTGCAGCTTTGTAAAAAAGGCCCAGCCATGTGCAACTTCATAAAGAAATACCCAGCCAGATACATCGAAGTTGTGAGCCCTAAAACTCCACAGCTCTTCAACTTCTCGCAACTACACCGACTTTTTTCTTGGGCATCTGGGAATATTTCTGAACTCGTACGGTGAGGTTTGTAACTTGTGAAGGACGATCATGCAGTGCGGAAGTTGTAAGTTAGCTGGTCGATGTTTTATGCCAAGAAAAAATAAAGTATGAACATTTTAACCTGTTCGAAAACGCGGACGGCATCTGGTCGCTTAACTTTGAAAATTATCCAGGATCTGTACGATGTCTTTTATACAGTATACATAACAATTTCAAAAGCATGTGTTCATATTTCAAAGCAACATAATGAAAATTTTGTTTTGCTCCTTTAATGAAGAATAATGGTGGGCATCACATTTTTCGTAAAATGAGTTCAATCAATAGAATCAGAAAAATATTGAGCTCTGGAATAAGTTCACGAGCTACATAGTGCTTGACTACGTGGTGCACTTATTGATGAGCTGTTACTCCTCAGGCGGATCAACTATTGTATTTATGGAAATTAGTGCTTCCTGGGGGAAACGCGAGGTCCCACTCTGAGTGCCTGGTAGAGTTTCCTTCTGTTGAAATAAAATAGGTGCTTTTTAAGGACCATTTTTCGGTTCTCCATTTGTCCTATTTTTAAGCATCTCTATCTGTCTTCAATTTTTGTCTTGCTTCATAAACTTCCTTCTCGACTCATTGTTCCTAAGTGCAGGGGATCTTGATTAGGAACACAACTTCTGCATAGATGCCGCGTTCCCATAACTCCCTACTAAATGGCGCCTTCATTCTTCCTCGCTTTGATATTGCTAACCATGCTATTGAAACCCATGCTAAATTGTTCTTTCCTCTTTCTTCCCTTGGGAACGCATAATTCGTGTTATTCAACAAGGCTTAACTAATAGTTTAATTTAATTGTGTATTATCCACGTACATACAAAATCCTTCGAATTAATTTTAAATCATTAACGTGAACGCACAGAACACCTGCAAGATCCTTTTTGGTCTAAACAGATGCATTAATTTCAGTCACAAATTTCATCTTAGGCTGCAATTTTATAGTATTTCGATGTAATAGACACTCTTATACTGCAATTTTATGTGATTCTCATGTAAATGATACTCTTATACTTGATTGACTTTACTTTTAATTTTTCGACTGAATTCCAAAGATTAAGGAAGAGCGCGAGCAAATTTTTTAATACGAGTTCATGCATCTAGAAAAGTACGGCGAGTATTTTCGTGGGGCAGTGGATGTACATGCTGACCATGTTAAGATAATGTTGACCCTGATCTCGTGCAATAACTTCCAAAAATTAGAACGGAAAATGAAGATAGAGCAACAAAATTCCAGTACTTATTTCTGCTGAAAACTACCACATGTACAGCGGTTGGGGCCAAACTTTTTCATCATACACAATCGCATTTTCATAATTCGTCGTCCGGAGAATGGGAAAATTATTCTTTCATATATTACTTACCACTCTGCCAATCCTGATTCAAAATCGTTGGAGTGTGGTCATTTGAGTGTCGTTAGAAAGGCTGGCAAGACGTGCGGCAGATCTGCATGTGAGAGGCGTCCAAGTGATGCGGGTGCGGTTGATCAGTTTTATCAGTCCAGGGCATTTGGTTAAGTGATGCTCTTAACGGCACTTGGACCCCCGAGTTACCGCTTGTTTGTGCAGCCCTTGACTGATAAGGTGCGGTCCAGGCCTGCTGAGGGACGGCGCCTAGCACGGGTGTGTGTGCTGTCATCAAAACACACACCGACACCGGCTGCCAGCTGCTTGTAATGTTATTCATCACGGTAGAGAAAACAAGGAAGAGTCATTTCTGTGGGGGAAAATACACCTCCTCTTGTCCGGCTAGCCAAGAGAACGGATTCATTTCAAATGTCACCATTGCGACATGTCGTTAGGTCAATAGCGGTGCCAGATTTGGGGCTAGCAGTGTTGCCAGATGTAATATGAGCGCTGCTATCGGTTCGTTGCCATGACGTCGGCATTGCCACACGATTGACAAAAAAAGACTGGCTTGACCCTATCTTGTTTCCTATACCATGCTGTGCATCTATGGTCTCGATGCATCTGTTCGATTGACTTCTTCATGGCGCTAAGCGACCTAAATAGCGCTTGTTTTGCACTTCCAGTTCATCATTTTCATTTGTTAAGAGCAGACGAACTAATGCTGTCGGGAAATTTTAATCACAGACATCGAAATCATAAAGTCGACTGACCATATGATGTGTGGTAACCTCATAAGTTTGAAAAGTAACTTGAATACAAGTTTATGGAAACAAGGAGCTTTCTACATTGTAGCATGTGCATTTGCACTTTTTGTTGCGTACTGTTATTTGTGCGTAACCCATGGTAGGAAACGGGATTGACACTACTCCAGGTGGTGTGTGACTATCTCTACTTAATGAAGTACGGGGCTACCACTACTCTTTGTAGAACGAAAGTACCGATACATAAAATCAGGGAATCGCTACTCGCGTCCACATAACGAAGTGCGGCGTGCAATGCGTATATGCTTCTACTTTGGCAGACTGCATTGGTCTTGAACTCACTCCGGACTTTTCAAGAGCTAGTTCGGGGCTAGGAATCAACTGAATTTTTGTAGTTCTTACTCGAAAATGAAACCTAAAATATTCTTGATCTGGAATAATAGTTAGTTTGCATTGGAAACTTGCAGAGATGAACGTAACGCTATGTTTGTGTAAAATTTTATTTTGAAAGAAGTGAGAAATTCAAGACTAATAGCAATAACAATTACAGATTTCAAGGTGGGAGTAAGCTTTGGCTTGAGCATAGATCTGGAAAGCATTGGAAACCAAATTTCGACTCTGAACAAACTTGGTCGATTCAGTCTGTCCATTTTCATTTGCGACCAATTCCAAGGTCCATTCATTGGTCCAGTAGGAGGGAGGGCATTCTCCTCTTCTGCCGGCCGCCCTGACGTCATGCTGCTTCTCTTGAACCGTCGCTGTTGGGATTAAAGTTTGTGAAAAAAGGGACTTTCTACATTGTAGCAGAAACATTTGCTCTTCTTGCTACGTATTTTTGTGTGTGACCTGTAGGTAAGAATCATTACTCCGCTTAAACTACTTCTTCACTACTTCATGTAGTATGGCTCTATGCCGACTTCATGTATCTTTTCTGAATTTCTTAAAATTAAATCTTTTCTGAATCTTTTATTTTCTTGACATTTTTTTCTGAAATTGAGCATAGCTTAAAGTTTCGGATGTGCCAATGACAACTTACTAGTTTGTTAGAGAAAGCAAGTATTCTTCAATTCTCACAAATTTAGACATAGCATTTGAACTTGCGATCCATGCTCGGTTATAGTTGTAGAATTCCAATTTGTTTCATACCGATAGCTTCAGGAGAAGACTACGCAAGTATGTAAGTTCTCATATTCAGCAAGCGTGCTAAAAAGTTAGGGAATTGGAGTGTGAAGAACTACAGAATTACACTGAATAACGAAATGGTGCGTGAAGGCTTTAGTTCACGCATTAACTAATCACCAGATTGAACCTTAAATTTCTTTAGTTTTTAAGAACTACATTTTGAATAGAGGAAGTCACTGCTTGTAATGATCTATTTCGTATGGGGGAAAAATATTAGAGTGACGAATGATGGTACAAATTTAGTAATTTTTTTTCTGGAAATTTACTTCGAGTTGCAATCGCTTTCTATTTCCAAATTATTGCTAGCTGTGACAGACGGCTCCTTGAGTGATGGATATATTCTCTGCATTCAAGCTGATGCAGTATAGTGTTTTTTTCAAGTTCCGACGCGAAATTTGGAAGATAACCTTGGTTAAAATCTCGTGTGCATTTATAATATTTTTCCATAAGAATAGCTGTTGAACGAACATTACGGGAAATTACACCAGCAGCTTCTGAAAGAGGGCACTACAGTTTATACCCGACTGGATGTCAAGTTTTGCTAGGCCACTCTGCACTCTCACAAGGAGCGTGAGGGAGGCTACATGTTTGTTAGTTTGTCTATGTTGCCTATGTTAGTTTGTCGGGACTAGTGCCCCGAGAGGAAAACTGTTACATTACCTCAGCTGTACATAGGCCTTCGTGACATGTTATTCGTGCCCGCTTTGCTTCTTCAGCTTTCATGCTTTTCTTGCCATCTTTTTTTCTGTCTTTTCTTCTTCATTCCTAAGTTGCTGTTCCTCCTCGTAGGGGAGCCTGTGTGGGAACACCTCGAATATCGTGAGGTGTCGAGCGATGTATCGTAGACTATCGCAGCACTAATCGTCAATGTCTCAATCAACGGCCGCCTTTACTACATCGTAAAATATCGCTTACGGCGTCGTAAACTGTCGCGTGAAATATGCTAGAATATTTATTCATAAACTATATTGCGATATGCGGAGTGAACTGTGGAGCAGACTGTGGAGCAGGAGACTGTGGAGCAGGAGACTGGGGAGCAGGAGACTGGGGAGCAGGAGACTGGGGAGCAGGAGACTGGGGAGCAGGAGAC